>PVJX010002735.1:0-94044 GCA_004027295.1 Dolichotis patagonum
GTGATGATATGAACAGCTGTTTTGAAGAAAACAAAACATTATGACTGCTATTGCTGATTTAATATCATCCTTCTTAGAAGTCCTACCATGCTTCTTTTGTTCTACTACCATTGGTTCTATCTATCACATTGTGTCTTATTGGAATTTGAATATGTGTGATAGTTTAAACAAAATCTTTTTTATCGAAAATGAGATATTATAGTACCCATTGATCATTTTCTGTTATTCGGTTCAGAAAGCCCCGTAATTCTTTCACTCTATGCA
Source organism: Dolichotis patagonum (assembly GCA_004027295.1). Classification (NCBI taxonomy): domain Eukaryota; kingdom Metazoa; phylum Chordata; class Mammalia; order Rodentia; family Caviidae; genus Dolichotis; species Dolichotis patagonum. The sequence goes on from PVJX010002735.1 coordinate 265, forward strand.
TGGCTTTATACTATTGTGTTATGTTTGATATTATTGTATTTGAAACTATGCTCAGCTATAGCAGATAAAGAGATATGGTGTTAGCTACTGTTGATGTCCAGTTGTCTTAATGTAAAGTACTGTGTTGCCTATGTTTTCCTGTTCTGATCTGCTCTGTACTGCCCTCTTTTGTTTTATTCTCTTTCAAATAAAAAAAAAGAGAGAGAGATTCACTTTGTCTCACAGCATTGGTCCACTCAATTCATTTCTCTGGGCCTCAGTTTCCTACATTCAATCCTTCACTGACCAAATATTTGTTACCTATCAGTGGCTAGATTTATGGTGATGCTAGAGATATAGAGATGAGTGCACTATTATATCCCCACAGCAGTGTCTGAGTCAACTCTAGAAGATGTTTTAGACCAGGATAAAGTACAGGAAACAGGACTGTTTCAGGCAAAGATAAAGTCAATGGTGCCGAGGAAAGGAACCAGCATACAATGAAGACAAGTAACTTAGAATAAAAGGAGGCATGTAAGAAAGCAGAGCAGTATCTCCATCAGATGGTGGGATTGAACAAAGTGACCATTAAATCTTTCCAATTCTAAGTGCTACACGATGATTATTTACAAATTCTTAGCCTCTCTAAACGTAAGCATCATTATTTATAGGAAAATGAGAATTCCTATGAGGTTGTCATAGTGTTTAAGTAAGAAAATACACTTAATGCCAGTATCTGCTATGTGCTAAGCATTCTGTGCGTTGTTACCTTATACATTACCCTATTTCATCCTTATATCAGATGGAGGGTCTCAGGGGAGTTATTTCCAGGTTCTTAGTATTCCTAGCAAAGAACTGAGCAGACTTCAAAAGGAGTAACAAAAGTAAGATTTATTAAAGCAAAAGAAATGAATGTACACTCCACAGAGTGGGGGAAGCATAGTGAAAAGAGCACAAGATCTGGATAAGGCATCTTAGATACTGGGTCTCTTGAGGCCCTGAAATTATGGGAGGATCTGTCATTGAGGATTGACAGTAGTCACAGCCCAGTGGATACATGATTCAGCTCACTCATGGAGGGGTGACTATACAAGATTTTTAGAGAAGTGTCACGGTGTCCAAAGTCTACTGGAGGAGGGCTCAGAACCACAATGCAAAGACATTCAACACAGACCAAGGTCATGTACTTTTGCTTTTACACATGCTTGGGGATTTTTAGAGGGAGAGTTACCTACATCTATTGATTTTCTGATACTCTGACAGTCATCCTGGTTTTTCGATTCTTGCCCCACAGCTCTCTGTGTTGTTTCCGTGTCATTTCTCTATCTGCTACCCCAATCCCAACAAAAGACGTGGAAGAGATCTGTGAGATTCATGACGGTATTTATTATTCTTATTTTTACAAAGGAGAAAATTTGAACTCAGAAAAGAGGCACAGGACACTCATGGCAGAACCCGATCTCCTGGCCTCCTACTTAGCCTCTTTCCAACATCACACAGAATTCTATTTTAGCTACCCTTTTAAAAAGCAAAGAGTTTAAACACAGACGGGGGACTTGTACAGATTTGTTTATCTTACAGCTCAAGATGTCAGGCTTCCCTTTGGGTTTTTCTATTATTCCAACAGATCAATCTTACACAGAAGCTGTTCTTCTCATGCTAAGCCTTCTTTTTGGAGTATTAAGGTGATAAACATCCTGCCAGTCCATGACCTGCTAGAATGAAGACTGGCAAGTATTTTTAATCATTTTTATGTGCACCAACTCTATTCTCTGTCGTTCTTTCATTACTCTGGATTTCTGAGCTAAAGCTTTCTTTTCAAACTATTTCTCAAAAAATCAGTGCAGCTTCTGCTAGAAATCACCTCGAGGGGATGACATAAGTAAGTCACAGCATCTTTGACTGTGACCTCGTCTCTCAAACCCTAGGCAGAAGCAGGGGCATCACTAGCCTTGTTTGTATAGGAGTTTCTGATAATGAAGAGAAACATAAAGGCCACTACAACTTTGGAAGTGAAGGAAAAGAGAATCGTGGGTCCTGTGGGGCAGATAGTGACAGTCTTCACCATGTGGGAACACTGTAGAGCTGACCTCTATATCATTTCAAAATGATCAAGTAGAAGTCCCTCTCTTTAACTGCTATGGTGTGTGTGTGTGTGTGTGTGTGTACAGAGACTCCAACTTAGTTCTTTTCCAGGCAGATGTCTTATTTGATCCAGGAAGAGGAATAAGATGTTTTCTTTCTGACTGCTACCAGAAGGTACATTCCATTCAATGGATACCCATAACTCCTTTACATATTTCTCCAAAATATTTCTTCTGCTATTCACCTAAAATTTGGTTAGGTATTAATGTATACTATAACTAAATATGTTTTCTAACTATTACATAACTATTTTGAATGTGTCAAATGTCTTCTAATATTGCTAAAATAGTTGCTCCTGTTTCCATGAACCTTGCAAGCATCCCATCACCCGTACAAAACATTCTTGAGTCTCTCCACCTCAGAAAGATGGAGCAATGAGATCATGCCTAGAACTGGTACCTCCTGCCTGTACCTGGGGCTGTTTCTACCTGTTTGAGAAGTGGCTGTATTTCCTGAATTATGCCTTTGTTATCTCACCTCCCTTTAGTATTACCATTACTCCCTGCATATGAGAGGTAGAATGAAGGAAATGTGAATAAAATTCAATTTTTCTACCTCTGGTACCAAAAGGACTTTAGGTACTAGGAAAATGATGCTTAAGAAAAAAACAATGTATTTCTTTAAAGCTTTAGGAAAAAGAAGGTAATGATGGTAGTATGCTTCAAATGGTGGATCTCAGACTCCTAAACTTTTAATATAAGCCATAAATTTAGGCATCAAATTGTTCTTGCTACAAAAAGGAAGACTAAATGAGGTTTTGTTTATACACCAGTGCTTCGGGTGCTTTTATGATGGGAGAAATGTGTCTATCAGGAGACTCAGACTGCCGCATCCGAGAGTCATTACCACCCAGCACAGCACTGTCAGATGTCTTGCTTTAAGTATGTTTCCTTGAAAATTATCCTGGCCATTTGCATTAAATACTTATATTTCAAAAATAGAATCTTTAGTGAAAAGAGAAAGGCAAAAATGAGAGGGGAGGAACATTCACATCAGACATCAGACTGGCAAAGATTCATAGACCAGGCACAGTAGCACACCTGATTTTGCAGGTTTTCTGACCTTTCATGGACCTTGGACTGATTTCTACTCTAAAGCTGTTTTGCAGCTAGGATATTATCATCAACAGGGTTCTTTGATACAGTTCAATAAAGTAAAGCAGCATGTCTTCAATAGTTAGACTTTTATTATGTGTGGATTAAAAATACACACATAGTAAAAGACATAATCTCTTATGAAATAGCTATTGTTTAAAAACAAGGCAAAAAGCAAATTAAGATGTATTATGTACATGTACAAATTGATTAATGTAATCATTATGATAAATGTAATCATTATGTACTGTAAACATGTACTAATAGTAATCTTACAATAAAATGTTTAAAAATAGAAGCTCCACATACTTTTAATATGGGCTTTCTGTGAGGTACAGAGTGAGATGAGACCCCCCTGTACTGTCCCTCTTGACTTCTCACTGTACTCTGGCCAGAACCTGCTATGACAGATTCACCTTCTCTTTATAATTCCTTCTTTGGTGCCTCCTTTGATCATCTTCATGTGCTTGAAGGCAAAGTACTGCCTTTACTTTTCTCAGTTTATCTAATTTGCCACTTCTGTTACCAAATCAGAATCAAGTGACTAATTGCATTGGATATATATGTGGTACATGGTTTCAAATTCATGACTGCTATCACTCCAGTCCTCCACGGGAAATTACATACCTTTTGTCTTTGAGTGATACAAGTTTTGTAGTAATTTATGGTTTTTTTGTTCTGTTTTTGCTTTGGCTTCCAGGATACTCGGCATCAAACTTGTAGCCTAATTAAAGAAACTCAAAGGGTCTTATACCTCATAGTGTTCCATAATAGTTTTTGGTAAATTTTTTGGAAAAAAAAATTATCTTTCTCTGGTCTTGACCTTTTGAAAAATTACTGCCATATTACATATGACTTTTAAACCATTTAAAAATCTTTATAGAATAAATAAAGGTATAACCATCTGAATAATTTAATAAGTTATAGAATGCAGTTCAAAGAGTCAGCTTTTTTAAAGGAGGAGAAAGCTAAGGGGAAAAAATTAATGCTTCTCTAGAAAAATGTATCTGAAATAAAATAACATCATGCTTAATGATTATCCTCTAGTTTTCTGTCTGCAGTCTTATCATATTCCAACCCACCTAGCATCTTGAAATTAATTATGTCTTAAGTGCAGATTAGTTCACATTACTATATAATTTACATAATCATACTATTTATGTAATTAGCTATCTCAAACAAAGATGAAATCATTTGACTTTTTTGCTCAGCAACGTTAGATGGCTCTGTTAGAGTGAACCCCGAGTTGCTATGCATGGCATGCAGCATTCACCACCTGTCTTCATCTTGCCAGTCAGGACCTCGCCCCATGCCTACTTCCCTCCTCTTCTTGAGCAAACTGTCCTTTGTAATTCTGGACATGCCCAGCCCTTTCTTCACCACCATCAAGGTTTTCGCCTTGGTAACTCCTGAGACTAGGTCATGAAAGTAATGTTTGTCTTGCCTTTACTTTGTTCACTGAGTTAGTCACATTTTGAGCTTTCATTGATCATTTGAGAAGACCATCCACTCTGAGGACACCATGCTATAAGGAAGCTCAGACAGAATGAAGAGACCATGTTAGTGGTTCCAGACGAAAGCCTCAGCTGAGGTCCCAGCCAACAGGCAGCATCCTTTGCTAGGCATGTGGATGAAGACACCTGCAAATGATTCCAGCCCTCAACTTGAAGGTCTCATCTGCTTATTAAGTCTTCCCAGTTGAGCACATTAACTATTTCTACTCTTCCCCACCCAAATTCATGAGCCCAAGAATAAGAGCATAATAAATGGTTGATTTAAGCCACTAATTTAAGTAGTAACTATCTATGTAGAAATAATAAGTAGAACAGAAATTTATTGCCTAGAAGTACAGTGGTACTATACTTAAAATCTAAAGCATGGAGTATTGGCATTGAGATAACTGTCTAGCCGTAAATAACAGGATTTAAAGAGACTGCTAGTGTAAGCCTTACAATAGTAGGTGAGACTTTTGGTAAGGACTTAAAGGGGAAAAAAAGGAAATGCTCTACAAAGCTAGAGAATATCAAAATTTTATAACCTATTGGTAGAAAGTTTGGCCATATTGTCCCATGTGGTAATATAGAAAAAAAATAAGAAATGCACCTAAGCAATTTGGTGACCTAGTTAGGCAGATTTTCTTGTGAAATATTAAAAGGACCATCTGGCTTCTTCATGTTACCTATGATAAATTACAAGGGAAGAGGGCTGAACTAAAATACAAACTTTCAAGTTCACAAGCAAAATTTTGAGAACTACAAGGACCCAGAGTTGCTAGGCTCAAAAGTACAACTTTTTGAATTCCTGGCATCTCCAAATGGCAAAAAATTTTCAAACTAACGAGTGATTCTGGAGCAGAGATCAATTCTTAAAAGGGAGCTGTAGAATCGTTTGTTAAGAAAGGCCAATTAATACATGAAAAAAATGTTCAGCATCACTGCCCATTAGAGAGATGCAAATAAAACAACTGCAAGATGTCATCACACTCCAGAAAGAATAGCCATCATCAAGAAATTAAATAGCAAATAGTGATAAGACTGTGGGAGGAAAAGGAGTGCTCCTACATTGTTGATGAGAATGTAAATGGTACAACCACTATGGAAATCAGTAAAGAGATTCCTCAAAAACATAAAACTAGAAATTCCATTTGACCTGGTCTTCTTCTAAGTATCTTCCTAAAAAAGTAGAAGACGTCACATTATAGTGATACATGCACATCCATATTCATAGCACCATAATTCCCAATAGCTGACACTTGGAAGCAGCCTATGTGTCCATAAATAAATGGAGAAAGAAAATATGCTATTCAAACACAATCAAATACCACTGTGCCATAAAGAAGGGTAAGTTTGAATCATTGGTAGGAAAATGGATGTACTTTGAGACCCTAATGGTAAGTCAAATAAATCAGACACACAGCTTAAATATCACGTTTCTTTTATATGAGAAACTCAAAATATAAGTAAAGAGAAAAAAAAGATACATAATAGGAAGTAAAGATACATTTTGTTCAGATGAGAAGGAGACTAAGAGATGGAGGAATGGGAGGAAAAGGGATTTAAAAAGGATAGTTTTTAAACTACCCACAGGGTACCCAAAGGGTAGTTAAAAAACTACCCACAAGGAATATAATCGTTATAGTATAAACATGTCCTGTATTAATAAAATATAAAAACTAAACAAAGATTTAATAAGAAAGACCATCTGTTAAGGCCTCGGCAAGATCTAAGGTGGCACCTCAAAGACTTTTCAGATATACAAAAGAACTTCTAAGAATCTTACAGGCATCTCATAGATTCTACCTCTTAAAGGGCTTCTAGTGATCTGAAACTCCAAGAGACTCCAAGATAAAGCAGGGGCTGTCTTAAAGAGAGCTATAGTTATAGCTTCTGTTTTATGCTTTGTTTTCTGTTTTTGTGATATAAGGCATTGAATCCAAGGCCTCACACATGCTAAGCAAGCACCCTAAGCTATATCCCCAGCACTTTTTGTTTTGTTTTGAGAGAAGGTCTAAGTTACACAGGCTGGACTCAGACTTGTAATCGTCCTGCCTCAACTTTCCAAATAGCTGGGATTACAACACTACACCTGACAATTATGGTTTCAATCTAGGGGTATGAACTCAAGTAAGATTCAGAAAAATCCACAAAACTTTAAGAGAATTGTACTGACAGAAGCATGTCTGATTTTACTAAGAGGAATAGAAATACTAAAAAAATGAATGGAAACCTTTGGATTGGACCACCAACTACTAGGGAAAGAAATAGGGATGAGAAATGTATTCATTTGTAAACATAGGCTAATTATTGTGGGAAATAAAGGCTATTTTAAAAGATAGACCAGCGCTCAGACAGAACAGTTGGAAACAACGGAGGCAAACTGCTAAACACTAAAACTGAGCTTTGATTAAGAATCTGGTGACATGCATTACTGGATTTCAGAAATGCTGTGATCTTCTTCCACATTTCTGGACCAAAGTATACATTGGAGTTAACCTGTGTATACTTCACCTTTGGATGAGTGATAAGGTGTATGTGTATGAGATAGATAATTCGTTTCTTTAGCTCTTAGATCTTTAGAGTAATAGAAAGTACACTTGAATACCCTCACCTGAGAAATTATATCTGAGGAGCTATCACCATCCATATTTTTGCTTTTGATGATGATATGCTAGACCTCAAGCCTCAGCCTTATGGCTTTATAAACAGCACTGTTAGGAGACCCTGAGAGGAGGCAAGTGTGTTTTGTATGAGGATTGACTATGACTGTTTATTTTTATTTTTATTTTATTTTATTTAAAAGAGGATAAAACAGAAAAATCCAATCAAAACAAACCAGTGTAAGAGATAGAGGACTTCAAAACATTACAAAATCAACAATAGTTACCATAATGCCTTTTGATGTCTTCAAAATAGCTGCAGCTAACTTCAGACATAGTAAAAATCAAACAGAATGGAATAGAATACAAACAATACAAACCAAACAATGAATGCATTAAGGGACTTAAAAACAAGCCAATAGTAAAGCCAAACTGGCTACCATAATGTATCTTGCTATTCTTGAAATAGCTTCTCCTGCCATCAGACTTAACATAATCAAACAAAACAAAAGAGAATAAAACCCAGCCCAACAAAACAATGGAAACAATATAGGACTTCCAAAAGGAGACCATGGGGAATCATGGCTGCAACCCTCAGGAAATCCCCTAGATGTCACACTGTGTACCACTATCCTCTGAGCCTGTGATCAGACCACTGGCCCTAGACCTGCAAAGTAAGTGAAACAACAAAGCACCATAGGCATCCAATTGCATTTTACCTCCATAGCTACCATCACAGCCTGTGTTTCTCCAGATAAGCTGGTCACTTATGGGGGAATGGGTGGGTGGGGATTGTTACTTCTTGTTTGCCAGTGCATGGCTATAAATTTTCTGACACTCCCTTTCAAGCCATGGGTCTAGGTACTCTATGAGTTTAAGTTGTATTTGCTATTCAACTGTAGCAAATGAAATGCATTGCAAATAATGCTGTAAGACTTGCAAGGCTATTTATAAAAGTCCGTGAAGCTTCCCCTTCATAAGTTAGAACACTTGCTGTTGGAGAGCCTGAGGCCACCATGCTATATGGACGCTCAGGTGCCATGGAAAAGCCAAGTGTTGGCGTTCCAGGAACAGCCTTTGCTTATGAGTTGTGTCAGCTGCTAGATAGGTAAGGATCCCTCCAGGTGATTCTAGTCCGCCAGCTCTCCAAATTGTCACAGCTGAGGCCTTAGTTCCTGAATCACACACAGGCCATTTCCTTTGTGCTCTGCCTGAATTCTTGACACACAGAAGCGTAAGTATGATCAAATGGTCATTTTAAGCTCCTAAGATTTTGGGTTATATGTTGTATAACAGTAGTAAACAGCAGTAGTAACTGGATCAACAACTTGAATGATTGTTATGAGAATTAAATGAGACATATTCATTAAGAAAAGAGTATGTGTTTGACAAAATTAATGCTCAGTGAGTGGGAAATAGCAAGAGCTACGTATTCTTATTTGCCTTTGCTCAAAACATTTAGTATAGCACTGGGGCACACAAAAGATACTTAATATAGTACTTACTGATTTGAAATGATTATAAATAAAAAGACCAAAATGGTGTTTCCAGAAAAATCTCAGCACCATTATTTTTCTGACTTGAGATTGCTTTTTAATGCTAATAGAATGGACAGGATTCTTCCTATTATAGTTTATTGAATTCCAAAGTTTATTTTGGGGAAAAATCAGATTGTACAATTTATTTAACTCTTGCCTTCTCTGCTAAGTCTAGGGTAACACAACTGCAAAGGCTTGAACTCAAGGACTAAGAATTCATTGGAAGTGAGGGACTATATCTAGCCACTGTGGGATATGAGAATTTCAGTGTTCACACCTGTCCCAGTTTTCACTGTAACTTAGAAGTAAGATTTCCTCTTCCCTCAGCAACCATTCCATCCTTTAAACCCTCAACACAGCCTAACCTCACCACTGTCATCTTGTTTTTACTTCATTGTATTACTGTCATTCTGTTTTATTATTATTATTTTTTTTTGAGACAGGATCTTGGAATGTGGTTCAGGCTGTTCTTGAACTCACTATGTAGCACAGGCTGTCCTAAAACTCACAACAATCCTCCGGCCTCAGCTTCCCAAGTGCTTGGAAGGAAGGCACACATAAGTACATTCAGCTTGGAAAGACTGTCTGTACCTACAGCATTTAAATATTTTTTTTTTCTGGTCAAAACACTCCACCTAAAATTCTGTGTCCTGTGGATCACAATTAAGAAATACTTTGAATCATAAAATCAGACTAGATTAAAATAAGCCCTGATTTCTCCCATCCTCTGTGACAGTTGGTAAAAAGACAACATAAAGTGACTGAAATTTCAGTTTTCTCCTGTTTTAGTTTACAGACTACATGAAATATTCAATTTAAAATGAGGAAAGGTTTATTTTGCCTCATGACTTCAGAGATTTTTATTCATGTTCACTTGGCCTTGTTGCTTTGGACCCCAATATGAGCTGAAAGGGCAGGCCTCAATCACTAACTTCCTTCCACCAAACCCCACCACTTCAAGATTTCCCTGTCACTTCCCAATAGTGCAGGCTTGTGACCAAGCCTTCAAAACATATGCCTTTAGAGAGACATTCAGGACCCAAATTACAGTAGCCTCTTACATCCCTGAGTAGCAACTCAACACTGTGCTGTGACAGACTTTCCTGCCTCTGAGAGACCGAAATTGGTGATCCAAGAATTATTTATGCCTGGATTTCCCCTCCCTAGGGCAGGGTAGTTTTTGGAGAACTTTAACATTTTTGCCAGACCTCTTCCCCTAACTATTAACTTGCTGCCTGCTGCTCGGCTGATGATACCTCTCTGAATACTCTCTTCTGCCTCATGTAACATTCTCCCCAGCATCCAATGGATGAGACTAGTTTTGTTCTGGTTAAATGATTCATGTGGAATGAAGTGATAGTAATAGAATGATGAGAAACTTCTTAGTTTCTTAGATGGCTTTACTTCACACATATGACAAATTAAATATGCAAATTCCTTTACTGCTTTAATTGCTCCTGTAGAGATGCTGAAAGAGTTTCCAAAATATCTATAAATTGAGGTGAGAGGGTGTAGTTTTCAGTCATCTGAATAATGATTTCCCTGCTGAGAAAAGGGCAAATGGCAAATAAGTTCATTTTATTTAATACTAAAACATAGAAGTTGGGACTCTTAGATTTATCTCTAAAACACTGCCCAAAACTTCTTTTGGCTTTAGGGGAAAATCTTTTAATAGAACCAAAAAAAAAAAAAAAAAAGTGAGGACAATAAAAAGGAAGAGACATTTTTACCCAAAGACTGAGTCTACACCTGTTTTTAATTCAAGAACTCTTGAGAAGGAATGGGGGACGGTAAATGTTAAAGTCCATAGACTTTTTTCATCAGGAAGACTCTGGGAGATAATGAGACAGAAATGCTTGACAGGTCTCCCCGGGGAAAAGGTCAACAGGACATTTCAATAGCAGCTCCAGAAGGACAACTGAAAATTTACTATATTTCTTACATATTAACAGTCTAGGAAAATGATGTTAATTTTGCAATTAATTTTGCTGACTTCTTGTTAATGTATTTCTTATAAAATGACTTGAGAAAAGATTACATGACAAGAACATTTGGATAGTTATAGCAGTGTTTATAGGTACTTAGGGTCCCAGGAAGAGAACCAACCAAGAAGAAGCCAACCCCTTTCTGTGAGCCAGTAGCACTGGTAGGCTGCATCAACCTCTTCCTGTGAGCCAGTGGCAGCCATACATCCTAGGGAGAGAACCAAGAAGAAGCTAACCCATTCCTGTGAGCAGCAGCAGTTGTGGCTGGGCTAACCCCTTTCTATAAGGCAGAAATGGCCATAGATCTCAGAAAGAGAACCAAGAAGAAGCTAACCCCTTACTGTGAGCCAGTGGCAGTAGTAGACTGGGTCAACTCTTTCCTGTAAGCCAGTGGCAGCCATATGTACCAGGAAGAGAACCAAGAAGAAGCCAGCCCCTTCCTATGAGCCAGGAGCAATCATGGGCTGGGTCAATCCCTTGCTGTAAGCCAGCAACAGTTGTGGGATGGGACAACCCCTTGCTGTAAACCAGCAGTAGCCCTGCATCTGATGAAGAGAACCAAGAAGAATCCAAGCCTTTCCTGTGAGCCTGCAGTGGTTGTGCACAGGGCCAACCCCTTCCTGTGAACCTGTGAGCCAGCAGCAGCCAGGTGTCCCAGGAAAAAAACCCTCAAGAAGTCAACCCCTTCCCGTGAGTGAGTGGTGGTTGTGGGCTGGGCCAACCCCTTCTTGTGAGCCAGCAGCCATGCATCCTGGGAAGAGAGCCAAGAACATGCTAACCCTTCCTGTGATCCAGCAGCGGTTGTGGGCTAGGCCAACCTTTTCCTGTGAACCAATGGCAGTCATGGGCCAGGCCAAGCCCTTGCTACGAGCCAGTCAGCATGCAGTCAGGGAGGCAAAAAGTGCCAAACCCCACTCTGCCCAAGCAACTGACTGATTTGGAGAAACACAGGCTGCGATGACAACCACTGAAGTTAAAAAAAAACTTAATGCCTGTATTGTTTGATTGACTTTGCAGGCCTCAGGCTGGTAGTTTGAGCATCTATTTAGAGGATAACAATATGCAATATATCAAATATGGGGGATTTCCTTCTGCAGGTGGTAGTCATTATTAATTCTCTATTATCTTGTTTGTCCTGCATCATTTTCATTGTTTTGTTTGGTTCTATTTTGTTTTGTTTGATTTCATTAAATCTGATGGCATGGGCAGCTATTCCAAAGACAAGATATATTATGGTAGTCATTGTTAATTTCCTTTTATCTTGTTTTGAAACCCCATATCACTTTCATTGCTTTGTTTCAATTGGTTTTATTCTGTTCTGTTTAGTTTGGTTTTATTATGTCTGATGATATGGGCAGCTATTTTGAAGATAACAAGAGGCAATATGGTAGCCATTGTTCATTTCCTGTTACCTTGCTTCGAAGTCCTATATCACTTTCATGGTTTTGTTTTGATTGGCTTTATTCTGTTTTATTTTGTTTGGTATTATTTTCTTTAAAATAAAAAAAATTCATTGTAAAAAAAAGACTTTGAAATTTTTGTTTTTAAAAAATTTGACTTTTAAGTGGAAAAGGTACTATTGAAATAGCTACCAAGGGTAATACCAATGTAATCACCAATGGAAGAGCTTTGCTATTGTACCCAATGGTCCATCCATGCCTTGCAAAATAAGTAAACAGAGGCATATTATTCAGATAGGGCTGAAATATGGAAGAATAATCTCTGGCCATGGAAAGCTAGATAATTAAGTAGAAACATAGATAACTGTGGATCATCAGTGAAATTGATAGGTGCCACAATAGGGAATTTCAATTATGTCTATAAAAATTACCCTTTCCCTGCATACATACACACCACTCCTTCCATCAAGAAGTAGAATATAGAACATTGAAGAAAATATTAGAAAATGGAAAGACTTTTTCATGGATCAGGAAGAACTAATCTTGTGGAAATTACCAAAAGTGATCTGTAGATTCACTGCAATTTCTGTTAAAATACCAACATCATTCTTCACATAACTTCACATAGAAAACACAATCCTATGATTCCTATAGAACAGAAAAGACCCACAATTGCCAAGGCAATCCTGAACCAAAAGAGCAATGCTGAGGGCATCACAATACTGTATTTTAAGATGTACTACAAAGCCATAGTAACAAGAACAAGGTCCTAGATGAAAGCAGACACATAGACCAGTGGAATAGAGAAAAAAACACAGAAGAAACACAGGAACCTACAACCATCTGATTTTTGACAAAAGGATCAAAAATTTATGCTTGAGAAAAAGACAAACTCTTTAACAAAGAGTGATGGGAGAACTATAAAAACATGCAGGGAAGACATGCAAAAGAATAAAACTAGATCTCTGTCCCTTAACCTGTATTGAAATCACATAAAAGTAGATCAGAGACCTATACATTAAACTAGAAACTTTGAAACTGCTGGCAGATAATATAGTAACAAAGAAAGATTTCCTGAATAAGACTCCAAGCTATAGGAAATAATACCAGCAATCAACAAGTAGGATTACGTCAAATTACAAAGCTTCTGAACAGCTAAAGACACAATTAATGAAGTAAAGAAACAACCCTCATAAATGACAGAAAAATGTTTACTAGCTACTTTTCTGATGTAGGACTAAGTTCTAGGATGTGTAAAGTACTCAAAAAATTAACACCCAGGGGCTGAGGATGTAGCTCAGCAACACCATGTGTGCCTGGCAAGTGTGAGACTCTGAGTTCGATTTCCGATACAAAAAACAAAACAAAACACCCAAAATCCAAGTAACTCAAACAAAAAGTAGCCAAGTGAGCTGAATAGACACTTCTCAAAAGGAGAGTACAAATGGTCAATAAGTATATTAAAAATGTTAAACATTTTTAGTCATTAGAGAAATGCAAATCAAAACTACTTTGAGATTCCATCTATCCCTAGTCAGAAAGGCTATCATCAAGAACACAAAGCACAACATGGTGAATGTTGGCAAGAATTCAGGGAAAAGGGAAAATTCCTGCTGGTGTGAATTTAAACTAGTACAGCCACTATGGAAATCAGTATGGAGGTCCCTTAAAAAAACTGAATGTACAAATACCATTTGATCCAGCCGTACAACTACTGGGTATGTGCCTTAAAAAATTAGATGGCGAGAAATAACAACACATGGATACTCATATTTATAGCAACACAATTCACAATAGTAAGCTGTGCAAACAGACTAGATGGCCACAAACAAATGAATGGGACAAGAAAATGTGACGTGTATTATTCAGCTATAATGAAGCATGAGATCCTGTAATTTTTAGAGAAATGGATGGAACTGGAGACCAACTATTAGTTAATCAAAAAGAAAAAAGAAAACCCAGACTAATAAAGGCAAATATCATGTATTTTTTCTTATACGAAAAATCAAGTAAATGAATAAATGAGAGATGACAGCAAACTAGGAGGTAGAAGTCTGGACATGGGAAAGAGGATTCAGAGAGGTGGAAGGGGTGCATGGGTAATAGGACTGAAAATGACCCATTACATGCATATACCTAATTTCCAAAATGAAACTGACCATTTTGTGTTACTGAAGCATGTTAATAAAAATCTTTTCAAATGCATTTCTCAGTAAGAAAAGAAGAAGTAGAAACTGTCTGTTTCCCACTTGAATCTGGGCTGGCTAAGAACTTGCTCTGATCAAGTGAAGGAAATGATGGGAAATCAGTGGGGCTTCTGGGCTACCACTGAAGAAGGCCTGGTAGCTTATGTTTTCACTTTCTTGGAAACTAACCATGAAACCTGGGCTAGATTATAACATGATGAGAAACTACACAAAGAAAAAGAGGCATAGCTGGTCTCCAGCCAGTTTCAACCCCAGCTGAAGTGCCAGATGGGTGAAAGAAGCCATCAATGAATGTTTTAGTCCAAGTAGGACACAGCTACCTGAGAGACTGCAGCCAACACAATGTGGAACGGAACTACTTCCCAGCAGAGTCCAAAGAACCAGGAGAACCTTGAAAAATACTGTTTGTTGTTTACAATGGTTTTGAGTAATAGACAACAAAAATAGGTTCTCTGTCCCCAGGGACCATGCAGAAGTAGTTTGACAACACATAACGTTCCTTGAATGTGCCTTTGAGTGATGAGCAGACCTTATGTATGGACAAGCTTCTGGGCAAGCTGTTTTCATAGAAGGTAGGCAGAAAAGCGGTAACAAGTCAGGCAACCAAAAGGTTCTTCGAGCTCTGATAAGATGAAAAAAGGGCAGTCAAAGGGGAACAGAGGCAATGAGTTTTCCTAACACTTCCAAATTCAGACCATGTAGCAGAGTTACAAAATGCTGAATGACTCAACACAGAAGCACTTGTGTCCTAAGGCTCTCATGCCAGCCATAGCGGTATAAAGGAATAAAAGCAGTTAATTGGAAGGTGAAAATAATACTGATAAGCCAGGAGGTGGGAGGTGATACAGAGAAGTAAAGGTAGCCGGCATTACTAAGTCAGCTCCCAAAGCTGGTGATTAAGAATCCTTGAGAAATTTCTGAAAATACACCATAGAATGAGCCAATCTAAGTATGAGACAACTGGAATTAGTAGATATTCTTAGAAACAAAGATGTATATACACACAGAGACACTAATGTCTTCCTAGAGTGCTGAGAAAGAAGGAGAATGTGCCTGTTGATGTATTCCAGGAAAGTAATTTCTGGAAAAACCAATGTAACGTGTGCATTGACTGAGGTTTATATGTGTGAGATCCACAGACATTATCAGTAAGACAGAGCTCACGAGCTGTGATCTTTGCCAAGTGCACAGCTAGGCAAGCTGCAACTTATCTCAAAACTGAAGAGAATTCCCCAGCAGAAAACATAAGTACACATCTGATGTATTAGAGGCTTTGGACTGAGAAAGTCACATCTTATTTTTGCATGTCACAACACTCCATAGGCAGTCAAGTGACAAACTAATTAACACATCAGAGTCCTCCAGGAACCACTAGAACAATAAAAACTGTGTTTCAGGAGGACATGAATTTTATTTTACAGTGAGATATAATAACCCAGAAAGCCTGCTATTTCAAAACATCTGACATGAATTATGGTTTTCATGACAGAAATCTTCAAGGTAACAGGTGAGAAATTGTACAGTAAGCAACTTTAAGAAAACATTCTTTTTAAAAGTAAAAAAAAATTTTACATTGGCATTTGCACTTCCTAATGTTTATGTTAGATCAGCTTCTTGATTAATCAGATTATATACTTGATATTCACAGAAATAAATTTAAATTATCCTGTTAAATCATCCCAAGTTTTTAGATATTTCCACTGTTATATTGTCAAAAATGCATGCTTAACTTCTAGTGATTCTATACAGGTTTCCATAATTTTATTTTCCCTTTATTTTTGTGCATTAGTAAATGAATTCAGTAGGTTTTTACCTACTGAATGCTATTATTGTTATGATTCAAGTACAATTTACACTGGTATAAATAGAAAGGAAGAAACAACCATTTGTTATTGATATATTTTTCTTGTCTTTTCTGGGTCTAACAAGAGCATCCTATTTTAAAAAATCAAATCATTGCGTATATCACATTGTGATAATGGAATTTAAATTTGATAACTCAAAAATTATAACATGAAATAATGACATATGTTTGTCAATCTAGTCAGAATGTGATAGGAACAACAAAGGAAAACAAAAACTATAAGGTTATCTTGACAATGCTAACAAAAACTATGACTTTGGTGGTCTTTGGAAGAACAGAGATTTCCTCTGTTCTACTTTAGAATAGCAGATTGCTGGTGTTACTAGGGATTCAGAATTAAGATCATTCTTATACTACATTTGTCCAGCTACTTGGGCAACTAAGGAAAGAGGATCATAACTTCAGTCCAGTTTGGGAAACTTAGCAACTTAGACCCTGTCTCAAAATAAAAGATAAACTGAGAGTATAATTCAGTGGTAGAGTTCTTGCCTAGCTTGTGGGGGGCAAAGAGTTCAATCCCTATCACAGACAAAATTGAAAACCTGAGTATTAGCAAAAACTTCTTGAATTTGTAATGCTAACATGTCAACAATTCTTAACTAACTGGGAAAACAAGTGCACATTCCTTATAACATAAGTTTAGTTAGCAATAAATGTCCATTTTGTAACAAGCAAAAATCAGAAGATACTTTTAAAAGACAATAATCCCTATACCCAAAGACACAGCACAAAATTTTAACAGTTCCATAGTAATACAGCCCTTTTGGAAGGAGCATAGGAGAACTTTTGGTCCAGTTCTACCTTGAATAGCTGACGCACTGCTGACCCAGTAAGGTTAAGTGACTACAGGGCTACTACTACGTAGAGGAGAGAAAACAAGAAATGGCCTCCTGCTGGTGGCCTCTGCTGATGCCGTCCTCCTAATTTTGATACAGCAAGAGGATCCTAGCCTGTAGGAGCAAATGCTCATGAAAAGCCACTGCTTACCAATTAACTGAAGTAGACAGAGAAGTCCCATGAAGAATGTCTGCAATGCACAGACTAGCCAAAAGTGACTAGCTTATATCGTATGCATGAAGATAAATTTGAAAATCAAGAATGATCCTTTGGAGGACAAGCTGCAACTTGGTCAAACTGCCAGTCCATCAGAAGGGTGACTATTAGTTATCACTGCTGACCTTCCCAATTGTCACACTACTGATATGATTCACTATCTCTTCCCAAAGTATGTATTGTGGCTTGAATTTATGAATGTTATTTTTGGAAGTTGTAGGGAAGATTTCAAATTTTGGATCATCAGTACTAATGCAGAGAACTAGAAAATGGTTTTCAATCAAGAGTGCATAGAAAATTACTTGTAAAACAATTTTGAATATATTTTAAATCATAGAGTGGCTTCTTTCTTTATTTCCTAACCTCAGCACCTCTTCTAAGACTATATATACTTTTGGGAGGGGTGTGACATGTGTGTATCTGGTACAGGTATAATGATGCTAAAGTGAGAATGCATATGCAAGTATATATGTATAGTTGTGTGTCTTTTATATATTAAATAGGAGTCCTTAGGTGACCATTCCTTATGTCCTTTACATTGTATCAGAGATGGGTAAGGGGAGCTGATTTTTTTGGCCTTATATTTCTGGCTTCCTCCTTGTTTTGTTAATTCTTTCTGATGAATTCCCATGGTAACTGTGCTGGCAGGTGTCTTTCTGGGCACAGTCTCTCCCTGTCTGTCTGTCTGTCTGTCTAGCTTTCTCTCCCTGTCTGGCTAGCTCTTACTCTCCCTCTCTCTCTCTCTCCCGCCCTCTCCCTATCTGTCTTTCTCTGTCTCTCTGTTTCTCTCTCCCTCTCTTTCTGTCCTTCGTTTTTCTAATCACTCTTACTGTACAGCTTACTTGTAGAAGCAAGGGCTGCCCCCAGTAGGATTTATCACAAATTATTTAAAGCTCATATTTTTTCTGCCAATATCCCCCTGTCCCCAGAATATTAAGTTTGGATTTTGTGACTGAAAAGTGGTGATAGTGAATATTTACTTCTGACTTTTTATTAAGTTTATTGGTATAATCTAAATATGCATAATGACCACATTCATCACAGGGAACTTGTAACTGTACACGATATATCTTAGTTTCTTTTTTTCTCATTCCCCTCCAGTTCCTTCAGATCCTCTTACCCTCCTTATTTACAAAACTTTGTTTCCATTTTATCTTTTTTCGTATTTTTTCTTTTTCCTTCCTTCTTCTCCTCTGCTAGTTTCCCTTTCCTTTTTTTCTTTTGCCTTTCCTTCTGAAAAAAATCTTTCTATTTC
This sequence comes from Dolichotis patagonum, assembly GCA_004027295.1. Classification (NCBI taxonomy): domain Eukaryota; kingdom Metazoa; phylum Chordata; class Mammalia; order Rodentia; family Caviidae; genus Dolichotis; species Dolichotis patagonum. Next base: position 18,881 of record PVJX010002735.1, read on the forward strand.
ACAATACCTATTATATGTTTTGATTGCTACTTACACTTAAAGTTATACCAGAGAGACAATGCAATATTTATAATGTGTATCCAATTTATTTTACTTAGGAGTATGGTCTCCAAGTTGATCCATTTACCCAGAAATGTCTCATGTTTATCTTCTGTATGGCTGAGTACTACTCCATTGTATAAAAAATACTACATCTTTTTATCCACTCTAAATGATGGGCATTTGAGTTGTTTCCAAGATTTAGCTATTACAAACTGTGCTGCTATAAACATGAGTGTGAATATATTGCTGTGGTATGATATTTTTTAATTCTTCCAAGAAAATACCCAAAAGGAGATCCTAGTTTTTAGGGGTTTTCTTTTTTTGAGGAATCTCCACATTGATTTCCAGAGTGGTTGCAGCAGTCTACACTCCTACCAACAGTGGAGAAGTGCTCCTTTTCCCCATAGCTCCACCAGCATTGGTTATTTGTTAATTTATTGATGATAGCCCTTCTTTCTAGGGTGATATGAAATCTTAGAGTTGTTTTAATTTGCATTTCATGAATGACCAGTGATGTTGAACAGTTTTTCATATATTTGTTTGCCATCTGTCATTTTTGGATTGGGTCTTTAAATTTGGGAGGTCTAATTTTTTCAATTCTTTATATGTTATAGATATCAAGCCTTTGTCTGAGGAAAAACTTACTAAGATTTATTCCAACTCTGTGTTATCTTTTGACTCTGTTGGTGATTTCTTTTGTTGTGCAAATGCTTTTTAATAAGATGAGATTCCAACCAAAAAAGAAAACTACAGACCAATCTCCCTAATGAACATAGACACAAAAATCCTCAATAAGATACTGGCAAACAGAATGCAGCAAATCATCAAGAAGATGAAACACCATGACCAAGTAGAATTCATCCAAGGATGTAGGAATAGTTCAATATGTCAAATTAATACATGTCATACACTATATCAACAGAGTCAAAGACAAAAATCACATGATCATCTAAATAGACAGGATAAAGCACTTGACAGAATCCAATACCATTCATACTAAAAACCCTACAGAATGTCAGTACAGATGGTCTTTATTTCTATTTGATAAAAGTTTTCTATGACAAGCCAACACCGAACATCATATTAAATGGTCAATAACTGAAAGCTTTCACTCTAAAGTCAGGAACAAAACAATGTCCACAGTCACCACTCCTATTTAGTTTAGTTCTGGAAACATTGGCCAGAACATTTATACAAGAAAAAATAAAAGGAAGAAAAAAAGGAAGAAATTAAATTATCATTATTCAAGGATGACATGATACTCTACATAGAAGACCCCAAAAACTCCACCAAAAGACTTCTACATTTAATAACCAAATTCAGTAGTGTAGCTGGATATAAAGTCAGCACTCAAAAATCAATAGCCTTCCTATGCACAAAAACAAACTCACTGAGAGAAATTAGGGAAACAACAACTTTCACAATGGCATAAAAAAATGAAACAATCTATCAAAAGAATTAAAAGATCCATACACTGAAAATTACAGCACTCCGTAAAAGGAGATTAAATAGGGTATCACAAAATGGAAAGAGATCTTGCACGAGTTAAAAGAACTAACATAGAGAAAATGGCCATACCCTCAAAATTGTTATATCAATTTAATGCAATCAAAATACTGATCAAAATACCATTAGCATATCTTACAGAACTAGAGAAAATATTCCTAAAAATTCATTTGGAAGCAGAAGAATTTTGGTTCCAAAAGTCATTTGGAACCTAAAACAGAATAAACAATCCTAGGCAAAAAAGACAAGGCAGGGGGCATCACAATCTCTGATTTAAGATTATACTACAAATCTACTTTAATAAAAACAGCATCATACTGGAAAAAAAACAGACCTGAGGATCAGTGGAACAGATAAGAAAATGTACCAAAAACTCCAAACAAATTCAGCCACACAAAGGGACCCAAACACTTCGCTGGAAGAAGGCCTCTTTAATAGATGGCACTGGAAAAACTGACTTTCCACATGCCAAAGACTAAAAGTAGAACCATGTACCTCACCACGAACTAAACTAAAATTGAAATGGATCAAAGATCTAAATATTAAAACAGAAATACTAAACTTTCTGGAACAAGAATATAGAACTCTTGAATACATATTTGTAGGCAAAAACATCAAGAACAGAACCCTGATGGTATGGGAAAAACTGCAAAGAATCAACAACTGGGATCTCATCTCATTAAAAAGCTTTTGCACAGTAAAAGAAATTACCAATAAGTGAAAAGACAACCCACAGACTAGGAATAAATTTTAGCCAGTTGTCCCTCAGATAAAAGACTAATACCTAGAACTTATAGAGAACTGAAAAAAATCATCCCCCCCAATTTAAAGACCCAATCCAAAAATGTGCATCTTAGATGAATACACATATCTCAGAAGAATTACAGATGGAAATAAGTATATGAAAAAATATTCAATATCACCGGTCATTCATGAAATACAATTAAAACAAAGTTAAAATTCCATCTCACACCAGAAAGAATGGCTATCATTAATAAATCAACCAATAACAAATGGTGGGGCTATGGGGAAAAAGGAACACTTATCCACTGTTGGTGGGAGTGTAGGCTGGTACAACCACTCTGGAAATCAGTGTAGAGATTCCTCAAAACTAAGGGTCCCCTTTGACCCTTCTGTTCCCCTTCTGGGTATCTTCAAAGAAGAATTAAAAGCATCATGCCACAGTGATTTATGCACACCCATGTTTATATCAGCACAGTTTGTAACAGTTATATCTTGGAAACAACTCAAATGCCCATCAGCTGAAGAATGGATGAAAAGATGTGGGGTCATTTTATACACTGGAGTATTACTTAACCATAATTAATTATAAACTTCAGACATTTCTACCTAAGTGAATACACCTTACGACCATACTCAAACCAAATCAGACACACATGGATAATTATTGCATTGTTTCTCTGGTGTGAGATACCAATAGTATAAATAAAGACCAAAGTATATAATAAGTATTGTGAAATAGGAAGAAATTGTCAAAAGAAATGGAATCAAGAGAGAAGACAGAGGGAAAGGAAGGAAGGGAAAAGAAAAAAATAATAAAAGAAAGGTAAAATGGAAACAAAGCTTTGTAAATATGGAAGGTAAGAGGAGTTGAAAGGAGGGGAGAGGATTAGGAAAAAAGGGGGAAATCAGGATGTATCATATGCAGGGTACAAATTCCCTATGATGAATATGATCATTATGTATATCTAAATTGTACCAGTATACTTAATAAAAGAAATAATCAATCTGGTTTCTGAATATTGGATAAGGAGGTGGAGGGGGACCAGCAACAATAAATCTGATAAATCTTTACTTCCATTGCCACTGTTTGTGTTGCTTCCAGAGTTTTCGAAGGCCATGTACTATGGTTTACCGTGGTAGATTTCCCTCTGCTCGAACCATAAAGTTTCTTAAAAATCTCTTTTGATGGCACATCCTGACAGGGTCTTAATACTCCAGTTGTTTAATTTGCATTCATTTGCTCAGCTTTTCAACCCTAAGTACACTCAGGCTAGCAGAGGAGGACAGATTTCCTGCCTCATCCAGAGGTTGCCCTGGGTCAGCAAGCCAGGTCCTATGTTGGTGCACGGTTATGAGTCAAACACCCCCTTCCTACCTTGGACATCCTTGATGGCTTTGTAAATCAGCCAGACGTCAGTCAGTCCCATCTCAGTCCTAATAGGGCCTTTAATATACTGACTTTTCATAACAGAAACAGTAAGAATTGCAAATACTTCAGGATCTATCCTTAAACGTATTGCTTACTTAATCCTCATAGGAACCCAGGGCAGTAAATCTTAATTTGAGTCATGTGTTTCTGATGAAGAAACAGTGACACAGAGGGGTAAGGTAGCGCAGGTAGGTAGGAGATCTGAACCCAGGAAGTCTGGCTCCAGAGCCTGTATTCGTCACCACAGCTGTCTTAAACTTTAAGGCAAATGACTACAGTTTCTGTTCCCTCCAAGTTTCTGGAATCGGATGTAAGATTGTCCTTCTTTCCACCACCTCTAGCTCAATACCTAGAAGATTATACAACAGGGCCTGTGGACAAGAAAAGGTACTGAATAGTTCATTGCACACAGGGGTCAGGCACCTTATATGTCCAAGTAGGCAGAGCCCCCCCCCCCGCAAGTTAGCTTTCCAAAGATAAGGAGTAAAAGCCACCTTCAAAAGTGGTCATTGGTCACCAGCTCAAAAGGAAGTGTCCAAAAACTTTTACAGCAGTTTCCTCACATGGCATTCATCAAATTTTCTGGAGAAAGAAGCTGCATCCTTGTTTTCACTGTCTAACCAAAATTTAGTACTTTCTTTAGCCACAAATGTTGATGATGAACTGTAATAGCATTAGTAATACGTGTGACCTTGTATCCTATTGAAATCACGTCTATTTTCATATCACAACAGTTTGCAGACCTCTCCAGATTCCTTACACTGTATGCTACTTTGAAATTCCATTACTTATCAGACTTAGCGCTAAATTTTATTATATTAAGATGTCAATAAAGAAATTTTTGCTAAGTCAGAAACATTTTTTAAATAGCTTTTAGTGGTATTTCAACACTTTTGGTGTCTTCTGTAATTCTGTGTACTTTAATGCATCTTAAAACACTATTCTGAAAAGAGATTTATAGGCACAGAAAGATTCAGATGCCTATTGTTAGCAAATCTATTTGTCTTCTCTTCTGCCTTTCAATCTCAGGCACCCTCGGGTATTGTTCTCACCTATTCAGCACAGCAGTTCCTATCTTCCCTCTGTTAGGTCAATGCTAGATCTTCCCAGAGGGCCCAGAAAGAGCAGAAGAAATTTGAGTTCTCCTCTCAAAGTTCCAGATCCTAGCTGTAGAAATCAAGCCAAAATGGTTCACTCTATGAGAGGATGAGAGGAATTAAACAGGCCGGATGCAAGTTGTCCTTCTTTTCTTCCTTCCTTCCTTCCTACCTCCCTTTTTTCCTTCCTTCCTTCCTTCCTTCCTTCCTTCCTTCCTACCTTCTTTCTTTTTTTACTTCTTCCTTTCCTCCATTTCTTTCTCTCTTCACCTTTCTTCTCTCCTTTTACAAGTATCAACCAAGTTATCAGACAGCGCTAAGTCTGATAACTGCCTCTTGCAACCCTCCCCTTTTATTCATCACGTAAGTTTCAACCCATAAATCTCTTTCATATCTAAGCTCATCCTGGGATCTTCATTTCAGAGATCTCAATTGACCCAACGTTTTTGTATCCTGTTGCTTTTGGGACAATGTTCAGAGAACAATCATTGTACTGGAAATATCCAGTATTTGCTATAATAGAAATATCATACATCTTGGTTTGCCCAAAACATTACTAGTTTGTATTTGTTGTCAAGCATAATCATAAATAGTCTCCAGCACACTCTTGAAGTCACCCATGTTCTACAACCATATATAAATTATATGGTTACCCCAGCTATAACCAATTCTCAATAATTCAACTAATACTCATAAAATGTTTCCCTAGTTGTATCTTGTGGAGCACAACTCTTAGAAACACTCTAGGAAATATGATCCACTGGATGAATAAATGTGGGTAATAGTCTTGTGAAGTCACAATTTCTATGAGTCTGTTAAAATCTTTACAAGGTCTTGTAGGAGAAAGCCTATTTTAACTTCGTCATTACTTAGTGTTTCCCAAGCTTATTTGATCACAAAACATGTTTTGCTTTGAATTCATAATACTATCGAGTGGATCACTGCCAAGATCAAATTCTCCCTACTGGCAGCAACCCTTCCAAACAGCTCAAGTGTCCAGAGGTTCAGAGTATGGCAGTTTGTGCAGTGAGAGGTCCTGGCTTGGTACAGGAAACAACCGGTCCTGGTATGTTCTGGCTGCTGGTTCACCTCTGAGTGCAATTCACATTAGCAGCTGTAATCCACAAAGCCATCTTGGCCTCTGGTTAAGTGAAGTCATTTTGATCTAAATGTTCCTTTTAATGGCTTCTAATTTTACTCATAAAATTTTTCAATCATAAACAAATTCTCATTTTTAGTACCCAATTGGGAATTTTGTCAGCAAATCACTTGATCTACAGTCACTAAGGTGATTTCAGGGCCTCTTCCATCTGGCCAATTTTCCTGCTCCCAGCCCTCTCAGGACCACACCATACACTGTTCTGCAATTTAGGATGCAAAAGTCAGCTGCTCCCATATTTAGTTCACATTCTGACCATGCAATCTGTTGGTTCCCCCTCTTATATACATGCATATCTGTTCTTTTCCTACTAGGTGTAGGTCTTTAAAGGGTGAACATCATACTACAGACATACACATACTTCTTATGTGTTGTAGCTCGAATGAATATGCATCTCCCCCGCCACCCAGTACATGTGTTGGAAACTGAACCTCAAGGTGATGTCTTAAGAGGTGATCCTGTGGGGAGGAGATTAGGTCACTTCCTGTTGGAAAGTGTCAAGTCTTCCCTGGCACATGGGATTAATGCCCTTATAAAGGAGGCTTCAGAGAGATACCTGGCCCTTCCATCTCCTCCTCCATGTGAGGACACAGACTTCATCTCTTTTGTCCTAGCGTCCCTTCCACCACTTGAGAATACATTTGTCCTCTCTAGAAGATGTAGCAACAAGGCACTATCTAGTGTCCTCTTGTCAGTAAATCTGCTGGCATCTTGAAAATAGGCTTCCTGTCCTCTAGAACCATGAGAAATAAATTTCTACTATTCATAAATTATTGAATATATGCTATTTTAGTGTAGTATAAGGAAAGGACTAAGGCAAGATAGTTTTGGCAAAACATTTTGAGCCTAGTGTCTTGTTAAAGGAAAGGAAGATACTAAAGGATTGAGGAAAGAAGAGGGAAGGAGGAAGAGAAAGAGAAAGAAAGAGGAGAAAGGAAAAGAAAGTGAAAGATTTCACCAGCACAATTAAAAACTAGAAGATGGCTCCCTGATTATACTAAAAAGACTGACTTGCCATTTGGTCAAAATAATTCTTATGTTTCATACTGTAATGGAAATAACACTTTCAAATGTTTATCAGGCAAAGATCCCATGAAACAGAAAAATGAGTAAAGTATAAGTATCTACTGTGCTTTCATTAAAGAAATCCTACATCAATTCATTTCTGCCTTATAATATCTTTTGCATTCTCCCAAAATACTGAACTAGCAATTAATTATGAATTAGACTGGAGACTACATTAAGTACTTTTGATTTGTAGGAAAAAGCAAGTGTCTAATTTTTAAATTCTGAGACAAGGATATAGTTCTGTTGTGCCATATAAATATCAAGATCTTCATTTAAAAAATAGAGTATCAAATTCCTTGATTTGAAGAAAACACAGAGGTTCATTATGTTACTATTATTATTTTAATTCTAAGTACTAATTATTCAATGGAGTAAAACAAATACTACTTACACTGAATAGCAAACCATTAAAATGCAAATTAAAAAAACAGAATACTCGAGTTCTTGTCATTTCTAATTATTTGCTTTCAGAAATTGTAGAAATTGTTTAACATATACAATAATTCTTCATATATTTCTAATTAGATTAAAAGGGAAAGGCCCTAAATAAGCTATTGATGACAGAGTTACATGAAATCAACTGTCATTTTTTTCAAAAAGACAGAGAGCAAGAAATTTTACCACTGCTTTAAAATGGTATCTGTCTAACAACTTCAGATATAGATTTCTGAACTTTCTTCAAAACATGCTGTGCAACAATAAAAGAAAAATTTATGTGATCACAAAAATCTAGTGCTAGGAATCATTTCAACTTAATGTAAGTAAGCCCATTGGAATTGCAAACTAATGGAACCTAATCAACTGGATAAAATAAGGAGAGACTCCTTCCTTCTCTAGTGTCATTTCCTAGGTCTCGTTCACAAGGCCTGAACCACACAGACACAAGGGCCACTGCTGCTGTTCTGCCCGAGTTTACTGTGGTTTTTCCTCACCTTCCTTTTTGTTCCTCCGGTATGGATGATTCACGTAGTCCGAAGTCCATTTGGAGGCTGTAAGCACTGTAAAATCAACTGTGCAGAAAAGCAGGTGGAGGGCTGAAATTGGTGTTTTTCCATCTAGAAAATTAGTTGGCCCAGATTCAGCCCCAAACAAAGAGTCTGTGTAGCAGGAGCCCAGACCACACTCCTCGCTTCACACCTGCTTCTTGATACTGCTCTGCCCAGCTGTATCCTGCTGACTTCCTGAATTCAGAGGGACTCAGATACTTCTCCTTGAAGTTTGTTCCCCTTCCAGTGTGGCCTCAGTCAACAAAAGGCCATTTGCCCAATTACTTATCCTACACATGCACAAGATTTATGGCAAGTCTGTCCATTCTGCCTCTGTGCATTTATGGAAGGCATCGCTGCTCCCACCAACTTCCAGCTGGCACTCTCCTCGCCTTTCGGTAATAAAAGTATAACAATCACCTGTTAGTGCCAATTTGCCTGTACCCAGAGAATTGCTTAAACACTCTTCTGGGTATGTCTGACCAATCCAGTGTTTTCTGGATGACATTAAGATTTTAAAATGGTAGACTGAGTAAAGCAGATTGCCTTCCTTGGTGCAGTGGGTCTCAAGCCATTAGTTGAAGGCCTGAATAGAACAGAAAGGTTGAAAAAAAAAAAAGAACAGAAAGGTTGCCCCTCTGAGTAAGAGAAAATGCCTACCTGAATGCCTCAGCTAGGACACTGGTCTTCTCCTATATTGGGACTTGAAACTTATATCATCAGTTCTCATGCTTATCAGGCTTCGGATTCAGACTGGAGCTTACACTAAGAACTCTCCTGGATGTCCAGGTTGTTGACAGCAGATTTTGAAATTTGTTAGCCTCCATAATCACATGAGCCAATTCCTTTAATACACATGTCCCAAGGGGAGCAGAGGGTACACATCCTGTCAATTCTGCTTTTCTGGACCACTCTGACTAGTGGTCTAGTCAGACCACTAGTCAGAGTGGTCCAGAAGAGGAAGAGGACTCCTCATCCTCTTAGGGCCACTGCCATCCCTTCCTGTTCCATTTTCTACAGAGCGACCAGCGTGATCTCAGACTACACATCTGATCACAGCACCACCCTGCCTCACATCCTCTATAGGATTCCCATTCATTTCTAGAACACTTCCCAAATCTTCCACAAAGGCTGCATTGTCTGCACAGTTGGGACCTGGTGCTCGGCTTAAGTTACTTGAAGCTTCTTTTGTCCAAATTCTCTAAGTTCTTTCTTACTTGGAAGTTTTGCATATTCTGGTTCTTATGCCTGAAATTGTTTTTCCTCTGTCCAGTGTGCTATTAACTCAAATTCATCCTTTATTGCTTCAGCTTGGGGAAATTTCCACAATGTACCAAATCCACAATTTCAGGACAAAGGTTCTATTATACATCACATCCTGCATTTTCCTCTGGCTATGTGTTACTAAAGGTCACTGATGTAATGACTTCCCATTTCCATGGCTAGCCTGCCCTCCCATTCCTGTTGTGAAGGTATCTTCACTGCTTAGAAGGACTGCACAAAGGAAACCTCCCAGTGAAAACTCATTAACAAAAATTCATGAATATCCTGTTTTCAATACAGAACAACACAGGTAAATACAAAAGAATAGGCAAATTCAGTGATTTTTATTAAAAATAAAAGGGAAATAATTTAAGTACCAGAATGCTTGCCTCTCTGTTAATATTATATTTAATTACTGTATTTAAATTTAGTTTTTGGAAGTGGAATGTTTTACTTTAATAATCTGAATTAACATTTAATACATAAAATGTGTGCTCTTTAATAATTAGGCTGCACTATAAGAACTATTTAACTTCTTCCTGTGATACCCAGGGTTCCAGTGGGATCAACTAAGAGAGGTTCACGTAGCAGTGGAACTTGAAAGGGAAGACAGATGGTAAGTGTCTTAGTTGTTTTTCTCACTGCTAAAACAAAATACCCAGCACCAAAAGTTAAAGGAGAAAGGTGTATTATGGATCACAGTTTATGCAGGTTTCTGTTCATATTTGGTTGGCTTCAGGCAGGGCGACTTGGAGGAGGGCATCGCAGAGGAGAAACAGTCTATGGCAAAGCAGGCAGAAAGCAGCAAGCCTGCTTTGCCTTTGATCCCATCCAGGCTATGATTCTTTCAGGTGGTGCCACCTACACCGGAGGTTGGGCTTCTGTTTTTAGTAAATCCAGTCAGCCTGTCCCAGAACTATGATAATTCCAATCAGTGGACTGATTTAGTAACATACGCCCTTAAACACAGGATCAGTCACCCCAGTCCAGCAAGCTCTGGAAGTCCTGCCCATGAGCACGTGACACTTGGCGTGTACATCTAGGTACAAGACAGAAAACTAAGAGGAACTTCACTAAAACCAGTCAAGTAACATCCAAGTAACATCCTCTTGGAGGAAAGCTCCAAGAGCTGACGAAGAAGATTTGGAGAAGGTTGGACAGTGTTGTGTAGCTTAGGGGCACAAATTAGTGAAATAAGGTCTTTAGCGTCACTACAGTTGTGCTCAGAGTCCTGAGAAATTTTAGGTTCCCTATGTAAGATAATTAGAGCATCACAGTGAAATACATTTCAGTTTCTTCACTTGAGAATGACCTCAATGATTCCGATTATTTTCCTTGTAAAATGCTAATATACTAATACGTGTCTGTATCTAAGTTATTTTTAATATTATCTTTCCCCTATATCATATTTTCAAGCTTCATTAAAAAACAGCTGAGGAGGTTTTTTTAAAAAGTAGAACTTTGAGCATCCCCAGGAGACTTTGATTCAATGGGCGTGAAGTGGAGCCCAAGAATCAGCATTTTAGCTAGCACATAGTACTTCTGGCACAGCTGTCCTATAGACCAGTTTGAGAAATACTAAAATAGAACTTCTAAGTAGGATTGTATAACTGCTTTAAAACTAACACAATGAGCTATTATAGCATCAAACTATAAATTCCACTTCATGAAAATGCAAACAACTCTGAGCAATTGTCTTAGGCAGCTTTCTCATCATGGGGACAAAATACCTGATATTTATAATTTCGATGAGGAGAAGTTTATATTTGCTCACAGTTTCAGTCCATGGTTGGCTGGCTCTGTGGCAAAACCAACATAGGGAAAGAGCTGTTCAACCTAAGGCAGAATGCTTTTCTGTATTTCCTGAGTTCTTATGTTGAGATGCACATTTTTAAAACCAGAAAACAATGTATTAAAAATAATTAGGATATGCTACCTTGCTTTTAGTATGTGATCTGCTCACACTGAAAAATAAAACATAGAAGATATTGAAAGAAAACAGACTAAAATGTTAGAGGTACTGGTAACAGCCTTTGGCAGAGAAAGCTTTTGCCTTCCTTTTGCTTTTTTAGCCCTTACCTGTTTTTTCTAATGGAAGAATATTAAACTTATTTTTGAAATACAGTAAAGATATTTTCTATCCAAAAATCTATACTATCTGGTATAGTACTGGTATGGTATCTGGTATAGTATCGGGTACTATCTATAAAGATACTTTCTATCCTCATCTCAAATTGTTTCTAACGTACCTGACAGCTTTGACAGAAGTCCCCACTGCAAATCCTGTTCAGGCACTGAAAATAAACCAATGCAAAGCTTCGAAGGCTATGAAATTGTTTTCATTTTCCTGCACTTCCAACCCTCTCCTTTTGCTACCTTTGCTCTCCTGCACTGGCACATATTCCTCCACCTCATCCCTCTCCCTCTTTTCAGGCATATTGTTTTCTTATTTTCAAATCCCTTGTCCCTTTCAAGAGGACACTAAGTATTATCTTCTTTTTATCTTGAAATTATTCACATTCAAGTGTTAACTCTCAAACAAATCCCTTATGCCCAGAGAGAGCTAAGTGCCCTGACCCCCTCACCTGTATCCTTCCTTGCTTCCTAAAATAATGAGCCCAGAACATTAACACTCTCAACTCTAGTACTCCTCTCCTGGCTACCACTATTGGTCTTGATGCTCTGGGTCTAATACAATTTCATCCTTTGCCTCTTGTTCAGACCATAAGCAGCCCTGGACTCCCAGACCACACCTTGCATCCTGAATCCTAATAATGCTAAAGTCCTTCCTAAGCCTTTTTTGTACTTCTGCCACTTCTTTCTTTCTTAAAATCCCTTCCATTCCACTCCCTGGAATTTATGATTCATTCATTAGCACAATCCACTAAATCTCAACATCCTTCTAAATACAACATAGCTATTACTAAAAGTCTCCATGCTATTCAAAATCAGCCTAGTCGGACATGATGACACACATCTATAATTCTAGCACTTAGGAGACTGAGGCAGGAGGACTGCAACAGTTTTGAGGTCACCCTGAGCTACATAAAAGTTCAGGGGCAGTCTGAACTATATAGTGAGACCCTGTCTCAGAAAACAAAAAGCAAAAAAAAATCAACCTATAAAAAGCATAAATTTTATCAGAAAAAGACCATCAAGCCACAATCTCAAAAACTTTGTTAGTGATACACTTTTTTAAAAAGATCTAAACTGAAGAAAAAGAGAAGTACAATTTTACACATGTTAAACTGTTAAGAAGCATATTACAAAAAAATATAGCACTTTATCTTAGAAAAGACCTTAGCTGTACCTGTGCAGTAGAACCCAAGAAAATTCAACCAGAACTCAGTAATAATAAAATAACTAAAAAATATGCCAAATGACTGAAAATCACAAGGTTTTTTGTTTGTTTGTTTATTTGTTTGAGACAAGATCTCACTGTTTAACTCAAATTAGCCTTGAACTCAGTATGTATCCAAGGCTGGCCTTGAACTCATGATGATCCTCCTGCCTCACCCTCCTGAGTACTAGGATGACAGGTGTGTGGCACACATCTGGCCAAGTAGCACATAGCTTAATAAGCCATGGATCAAAATCAAAGTAACAGTGGAAATTAGAAAATGTTTTGAACAAAATGACCATTGAAAATATGATGTATCAAAAATTTTGAAATGTCAGTAAAGCTATAAATTGAATGCACATGCAGTCATATACATCCTAACAAAACTGTTATCAACAATGGACCACATAGATAATGCGGTCCCATAAGACATTGCAGCTGCCCTAGTGAAAGTACTCTGTAATGTTCCTACAAAGACAAAATCACCTCGTGATGCTTTTTTCAGAAGTTTTCCCAACTTTAAGCAACACAAAACTGTATTAGAAATGAAATAATCAGAATTTACGAAGTAGGCTTTTTCTTCAAGAAACTAGAGTCATAATTGAAAAGTAAACCCTCAGAAATTAAGAGAAAAATAACAGATGAAGAAAATTATGAAATAGGAAAATGACAAACGACAAAGCAAAATCAACCAAGTCAAAGTTCTTTTAAAGATTATTAAAACCAATAAACCTTGGAAATACAAAAAAAGAGGAAAAAAACCCAATTATAACCAGTATCAGGAATGAATTGGATCATATGATATTTAAAAACCAAAGAAACAATACAAAGAACATTTTATCAATATATTTAAGAAATTCCCTAGAAATGGGAAAATTTCTTTTAAAACACAACTTTTTCGAAGTAGCACAAAAATAAATAAAAATTCTTGAGAATAAAACACTGTTAAGGAACTTGAATACTTAATTTAAAGAAAATTCCAGGCCTGCAGTCACAGTGAAGAAGAGACTGCAATAAAATATAAACTCTTTCATGGTATAAAGGAAAAGAGGATATTTCCTAACTCAGTTTATGCACCCAAGAAAACATTGGGAAAAGGGCAGACTAATTTTCCTCATAAACACAAACAAAAAAATCCTTAATAAAATACAAGAAAAACTACTGACAATTAAGTTACTTTTCTAAAATTGACAATTAAGATTAACTGACACTGCTAGGGAGCAAAAAACAATAAAAAGGACACCAAGCTCCAAAACCTCCTGCAAGGGCAAACCTCTCAACAGCCTAAATAAAGACCTCCCATGAGGCCCTTCCTCCTAAAAATTCCTCTACCTCCAACAGGCCATGCCAGGGATCAAGCCTTTAGCACATGGGCCCAGGGAACATTTAACATGCAATTTGTGACAAGGAGAGAGTGGAATTATATGGCTTACGGGAAAGTGAAAATGTACAGACTCTTTGAAACATCTACTTGGCTATTTCTGATAAAATTAAATACAGAGTTACACTATGATCCAGTAATTTTTTTCTCCTTCGCAATAGTAGCAAGTAAATGTGTCTACTACAATACTCATCCAAAAATACTCCTATATACACTTGAAACAACCAAATTGTTCATTAACAAAAGAATGCGTAATCCGGTCATGGCATATTCATACAAAGGAACACTGCTCAGAAATTTTTTAAAAAATGATAACTAATTGCATTTTCCCTCATTGCTGAGACAAAATACCTGATACCCAAATTTTAAGGGGGAAAGGTTTATTTAGCTTACAGTTTGTAGAGGTTTCAGTCTAGAATTGACTGGCTCCAACACAAGGTAACCTGACAGAGAGGCACTCCTAAGGAAGAATACTTCATGACAGCAGAAACAGAAAAAACAGGCCAATGAAGGGAGAGACAAGTCTCTTTCTGCCCCCTTTATCTTATTCAGACTGCTGGGGTCAGGACAGTGCCAATCCAATCAGTGGACTGATTCCCAGAAATTGCCCACCCTTAATCCCAGCACCCTTAATCCTAGCAGGAACCGTGAATCAATCACAGTCTCTATATTCAGCCACCTCCGAAAGTACAGGGGGCTTTGGAGGGACTCCTAGACACAAACCATAACACTGACACTTGAGAATATGAATGAATCTCAGAAACATTATTTATGGTGATTGAAAGATACTAGACCCAAAAATCATACTGAAAGACTTCTTTTATATGAAGTTCAAAAGTAAGCAATACTATTGAGGTTAGATAACAGGTACCAAAACAAAGGAATTAGTTCTAGTGTTCAAAGAGCCATACAGCAACTACAGTTTACAATTGATTATATACTGTAAAATGCTAAAAGAGCCTGACGTTTTCTAACACATAAAAATGATAAATGTTTGAGGAGACGCAAATGCTAGTTACACTGATTTGCTCATGATCCATTGTATAAACTATCAAATTATCATAAAGTGCCTCATAAATATGTACAGGTATTATGTATCAATTTAAAATTCATTTAAAGAATAAGCAATACAAATCAGTGCTATTAGAAATCAGAATAATAGTCACACTGAGGGTGAGCACTGATTAAGCATAGGAGTGAGAGAATGTTCTGCAATATTGGCAACTTTTTCTATGTTGACCCAAATGATAGTCACATGTATTCTATAAGGGCATGGATTTGTTTGCTTCATTGCTAAATCCCACTGCTGAGATCATTAGTACACAATAGACAGCCAAAAGCATTTGTTGAAAGAACAAAAGATATTCTTTGTTTCTTTGCCTTCTCAATATCATTATTTTTAATCCACTATTTAAACCTGTTTAAACAAATGACTGTGTAATATTATTTGCAGGCCTAAACTGTTCCTGAAGTGAGCTCCAACAAGTCTAAACCAGAATGAATTTCACTCTCAAAATAAATACATGGGAACTGAGAATGTAGCTCAGTGCTGAAGAGCTTGCTAACACATATCGGGTCCTGAATTCAGTCCTAGCACTGAAAACAAAGTCTGAACCCATTTGTATTTAAAAAACATTCTCTTATTCGAACCATACATCTATAACAAATCATACTAATTAGTTAGACCCTGAACTAGTAGAAAATTGTTTTAGAGGAAAGGGATACTTTATGATTGACTTTGTTTCCCATGGCAATAACAAGAAGCCAAACCCCTCTGAGTGAATTTGTCTCTTGCTTAACACTTCTCTACAGACAAGGACAGAGCTGGTCATTCCATTGTCCTGCCCCTATAGCAGGCTACTAAATGTCAGGGAAAATTTCCACTGTGCCTCTTCTGTACTATGACACCCTGCACATCCACCTTGGCATGTAGAAAAACAAATCTGAGCATCTTGGTGCAATGTTTCAGTGCCCATAACACTCAGTGCAGGGAGTCAACAGCATCCTGGGGAGGAAGATAGGATCACAAATATGAACAGGAAGGAATGTCAGCTGCGGGTGAAAATGCAAAGAAAATGTTGGAGGACCTCTGAACCATTGCCTTACACAGGGTGTCTCCCTTTTTCGGTAGGAAAGGGAGAAGAAATAGTGATTTTGGTGCTGATTACAAATACAGTAGATCTCAGAAAATGAAGAAGAAAACTAGTGTTTTCAAATGGTCTATTGTGCAAATAATACCAATTACAGTAATTCAAGTGAACTAATAGCCATTTTCCCTAATCACAGTGCAGCCTATTAACAATAATCTGCACCATCATGTATGTGTCAGATTTAATTCAATTTAATTGAACCATGTGCACTCAGTCACCACACTTCATAGCTTGTGTAGCACAACCCGGCCTGTCTGCCCAAAGGGCTAGAGAATTTCAAGGACCACTAGTTCCATGAGCTCCCCCCACCCCCAGTAAAATCTGAATGCTCAGAAGCTCTGGGCCTTCCATAGTCAGGAAATTAATCACTGTTTGCTTTTGTCTATGAGGCTCTCTCTAGTCCATCCACTGGCACTGCTGCTGGGTTGCCATCTGCTGGGACCAAGGCTAACTTCAATAGACAAAATGGGAACACCCAGTGTTCTAGCAAGAAATTGTTTGGCATGATAATCAATCAAGTAGGCAAACACGTCTACCAACCAAGACAATCGTAAACCATCCCTTGCTCAGTCATAAGTACAACAGAGTTCGGATTTCCCTAAAGGCCAGATCTCAAGTATTTCATCTTTCAACTTTTGGCTCAAAAAATATGGCTTCTGTACTGATGATGGTGGCTGCGTATCACCTAAGCAATGGTACCTAAGAAAACAAAGAATTGTTTCCACACAGTAGAGTTGAAAGTGCTCTGAGCTACCATTCATGTCAATTCTCCTTTGGAGAGGAGGGAATGGTAGTGTCAATGGACACAGCCTAGGGCCACCATGGAGGCCAACGTTGTGGAGATTGGTCACATTCGACAATCCTAACCTCCACTCATGCAGGCCTGGATGCCTTGACTCAACTGCTGTTTCAGAACGTTTGCCCTTGTGAAATAAACAAATGAAAATTATGGTCCATTGTGACAATAAGCACACTTTTTAAATGATAATTATATTTGTTTCTCCTTACTACTATTGTAAATTAATATACATATATGACTTAAACTGCACAAATTTATTATCTTCCATTCTTGAGGTCACAGGTGCAAAATTCGTCACTAGGGCTTGCTTCTCATGGAATTTCTAAGACGTTAGTTACTTCCTTGCCTTTTTAATTTCCAGATACTGCTTGCATTCCTCAGTCCTTGGTCCCTGCCTCACTCTGACCTCTGCTTCCATTGTCACATCTCCTCGGACTCTTCTGCTTCCTTTTTCCTCTTATAAGGACCTTATGATTGCATCAGACCTGCCCAGACTATCCAAGTTAATCTCCCCATCTCATGACACTGCCATGGTTTGGCTCATTCATATTCCTCAAAGGCCCATGTGTGCAAGCCTGGTCCCAAGTCTGATGTTATTGGGAGGTGTAGAACCTTTAAATAGTGGAGCCTGATTACAATCCCAGGTTCCAAAATATACTACAAAACCACAACTGTAAAAACAACATGCTACTGGCACAAAAACAAACTTATTAATAAAACAGAAGAGGGGATGCAGAGATAACCCCAAACACCTTCAGCCAGCTGATTTTTGACCAAGGGATCGATAATATACACTGGCTTAAAGATACAATGCTAGGAAAACTGGCTGTCCACATGCAGAAGATCGAATCTAGACTCATATCTTTCACCTGTACTAAAATCAAATCAAAATGGATCAAAGGCCTAGATATCAAAATGTTAGCATGAATCAACTGGAAGAAAAAATTGGTAAAACCCTTAAAGACACAGGCATAGGCAAAGCCTTCCTGAATAGAAAAACCTTGTTATATAGACACTTCTCAGAAGTACAAATAGCAAAGAAATATATTTAAAAATGTTTATCACTGGTTATTTGAGAGATGCAAATTAAAACAATGGTGAGATTCCATTTCGCTCCAAAAAGAATGATTGTAATCAATAAATCAGCCATTAGCAAAGGCTGGTGGGGCTGTGGGGAAAAGGGAACAATTCTCCACTGTTGGTGGGAGTGACAACTGGTGCAACCACTGTAGAAATCAGTCAGTGTGGAGATCCCCCCAAAAACTAAGAACAGTGGTTTTATTTGGCCTAGATATTCCTCTTTTAGGTACATTTCTAAAAGAATTAAAGCATCATATCACAGTGACATATACACATCCATGTTTATAGGAGCACAGTTTGTAATAGGTAAATCTTGAGGACAGCCCAAATGCCCATCAACTGATGAATGGATAAAGAAAACTCAGAATATATAATAGATACTGTGAAATAAGAGGAAATTTTTTAAAAGAACAGTGGAAAGGGGAGGAGAAACAATGTGAAAAAAGGGATAAAATGGAAACAAAGCTTTGTAAATAATGAAAGGAAGAAGAGTTGAGGGGAGGGAAGGGGAATGGGAAACAAAAAAGAAGGAACTAAGACATACCATGAACAGGAACAGTATCAGTTCATCATAGGGAATTTCTACCTGTTCGTGGTATTTATTAGTTTTTTGAGTTTATTAGTAATATATATATATAAGTAAAAATATATATTACTAATAATATGCATTACTAATTTTATATATAATTAGTATTGTATTATTTGTAATTGTATATAATATAAATATTAGTAATATATATTACTAACAAATTTAATAAATAAAAAACTCTGAGATTCTATCTCACTCAAGAAAAAAAGTTTATCATCAAAAATTAAATAATAAATGCTAATAAGGCTGTAGGGAAAAAGGAACCCTTCCACACTATTGGTGGAAATGTAAACTAGTAAAACCATTATGAAAATCAGTATTAGATTTCTCATAAAATTAAAAGCATTCTATCAACATATTCCACTTCTAGATACCTTTTAAAAGAGTTAAAGGCATCATATTATCAAGATCCACAGATTCCCACATTTATAGCAGCTCAGTTCATAACAGCTAAATCTTATAAGTGGCCCATATGTCCATAACCAGATAAATGGGTGAAGAAAATGTGATATTTATACACAATGGACTACTCAGCCAAGAAGAAGTATAATTTGTAGGAAAATGGATGGATTCTGAGAATGTAATGCTAAGTGAAATAAATCTGTCACAGAAGGTTAAATATTGCATGGCTGGACATGGTGACACATGGCAGTAAACCTAGCATTCAGGATGTTGAACAGGAGGGTCACAGAGAGTTTGAGGCCAGAATGGGCTACATAATGAGTTCAGTGCCAGCCTGAACTAAATACTGATATCCTGCCTCAAAAATTAAAATATAAATAAATACATTAATATTGGATGGTCTCTAATTATGAGAGACCCAAAATATAAATAATATTGGTTTTTTTTTTTTTTTTTTTTTTTTTTTGGTACTGGGAACTGAACTGATGACCTTGCACTTGCCTGGTAGACACTGTGTTGCTGAGCTATATCTCTAACAAAATACAAATAATTTAACCAGCACAATAAAGAGCCATGCTAAGAAACAAGGAAGTAGACTCTGTGGAGAGGGGGAAAAGATCAAGACAAGGAAAGGTGTAGGCAGGGAAGGGGGAGAGAGCTTAAAAATAAGATGTGATATGTGTATGTGTCAGTCTTCCAGGCTGAATGTAACTGCAATGTATTATAAACATGTACAAAGAGAAGAGGAGAAGGAGCCTAGCGGGAGGTCTTCTGATCTTTGGGGGTGTGTCCTCCACAGTGGGGTCCTGGCCACCAGATGAGCAGTTCTGTTCTGCCATGATGTTCTGCCTTCTCACAGGTTCAAAATGAATAGGCAATTGAGCATGGGCCAAATTCTTCAGAACCGTGAGCCACAGTAAAACTTTTCTCTTTGTAAGCTGATTATCTGAAATATTTGTTACAGTAATGGAACTCTGACTAACATGATGCCTGACCTAACCACACTCGTGAAGTCTTTAGTAAGGTGAGGTAATATATTTACAGGTTCCAGGGTTGGGAGGTGACCATCTTATGGGGAAAGAGGATGATTATTTTGCCTGCCATCTTGATCTTGAAACATACAATGAAAGGAAGAGCGTCCCTGATACACTGTTCACTGAAGCACACAACTGAAATCATATGGCTTATGAAAATGTGCACATGGAATGACCAATCAGGGTTAAGTGGGAAAGATTCTGTAAAAATAGAAGCTTTATGGATGCTTTTTTTCTGCTCTCCTTCTTCTTCTGCAGAATATCTTTTAAGGAGGATCCTGTTTTTTGTTGGGTCAATGGTACCTTGCTTCGCAAATTTTATTCTTTCCACAATTCCGGTGATAAACCAAATGGATGAGAATTGAATCAGATTCAATGGTTAGATTCGATGCTGACCTTACAAGGAAATTTGATTCAGTTCTTATGCGGTTCTGTTTGCAATGACAATTATGGAGAGAATTGAATCTGTAAACCAAGGTATTACCATAGTAATTTTATATTTAAAATTTTGAGGAATTGCCAAACTATTTTCCAAAGAGCTACACCATTTTAGAACTCTACTGACAAATTCCAAGGGGTCCAACTTCTAAACATTTTTGTCAACACTTGTTATCTGTCTTTTTAAATCTATAACAATCCTAATGGCCATGAACCGTACCTGATTGCAGTCTGATCTACATTCCTCAAATCATAATGATGTGGGTATCTTTTCATGTCTTTACTGGCCATTTGTATATCTTCTTTGGGAATTATTGTCTTAGAGATCCAAATCCTTGGCTCATTTTTTTAATTGAGGATTTTTATATTGATGAATTGTAAGAAGTCTTTATATATTCTAAATAAAATTCTTGATCAGATATACAATTTGAAAATATTTTCTCATTCTGTAAGAATGCTATCAGTTTTTTAAAAACCAAACATGCATATTTGAGATTATAATGCCAGAAACCTTCTCTTGAATGTTAACTCCTTTCACTTTTGTATTTTTCTCTCCATTTCTTTCTTTTCTGCTTAAAGTTCAGTGTTTCCACATTAAATTATTTAACATGTGATTGCCAAAGACAAATATTACCTTGACATTGAAAACACAGTAGAACTTCTTTCTATAAAGCACTTGCTCTTTTAATCTTGCACTGCAGTTTTCAATTCTGTTCCTCAGTGACCAAGCAAAAAAACAAAGGGATGCAAGGTTTCCAATAAAGACTCTCATCTCTTGTCTCTTACCCAGAAAACCGAGGATAATATTTCATTTTGTAGCTCCAGGCAGTCCCCACAGGTTGTTTCTGTCAAATGCAGAACCAACGATGAACCTGCAGCTCTACTTGTTAAGAGCTGCTTTTCTTTTCTTTCCTGCTGTCAGTACTTGCTGCTGTGCTTTTCAAACATGAAAATCTGTTTAGGAGCCATAATCTTTAATTGCGCAGGACATAATCTCTGTCCTAGGTTGTCTCAGAATTTCAATAACCCAGAAGTTTATATTAAAGGGAACAGCAGCAAAAATAATTACCCTGGAATAAATCAGACATTATTCTTCTGTGACTGTGTGGCGTTACTCTTTTTCTGTCTTTCTTCCTTCTTTCTTTCTCTTCCTCTCCTTCCTTCCTTCCTTCCTTCCTTCCTTCCTTCCTTCCTTCCTTCCTTCCTTCCTTCCTTTCTTCCTTCTTTCCTTCATCCCTTCCCTCTTTTCTTCCTGTTTCACCTTTGCCTGCTATTTTTTTCTATCTTCAGAAAGCTATTAACATGCTACCAAATCTCATCCTTTATTTCTTTCACTAGCTTAATCTGACCTGAGCTTTCCATTCCACTTTTAATGCTTTTTCACTCCCTGGGTCTTTCTTAAAGTCTAAACTGCTAGCATTTAAGGTCCTCTCCTAAGACGTTGAGGAGAGATTTGGGTAAAATGGCTTTCAGAGCAAAACACATTCTTCCTCTGCAATGGGAGGTTTGTGCATTCTTTGGCAGCATCACAGCATGAGGTCATATTATTTAATAAGGCTTAGAAGGAGTCTTTTCTGTTTAAAATCTGCAAACAGTTTAGATGAAATTTCTCAATTGTTATTAAGAGTGCAAGATCTTTTTAAAGGGGAAAATTTTCTCAAATCTCTCTAGTTGACTCCATTGTCCTTTCTGTCTGCTTGACTCTCTTTCATATGAAAGTATCAAAGTTCACTTGTGGCTTGTGAATTTTAGTGAAGCCATCCATGAGATAATAAAGTGAACTGTTGGATATCTGCAAAATTGAATGTTACGTATCTAGTAAATATTCATTAGAATAAAGAGTTACATGAAATAATGTTCATGCTTAGTGAAAGAGGGGGATACACAAGTTTAGTTTTAGTACGATTGCAACTATGTAAATAAAAATGTTTTTAAGACTGAAAAGAATACCAAAGTACAGTGTTGTTGAGACAGCACATCAGTTTCTGCTTCTCAATAATTTCCAAGTGTTCTGCAAATAAATATTTTATGGTGTCTGAAGCACCTTTTGTAAGGATTCACCTTGACATAACTACAGCCGTCTTGGTTTTAGCTACCATCTTGGCCACTGGTCACTCTCAGCACACATCTCAAGCCCAACAGGACAAAGGAAGTTGTTAAGATAGCAAAGCATTTGTGCCAGCCCTTATAAATGGGATGTTTAGTAATCAACATCTGATATGTTAATAATACTTTGAGAAAGGCTAGTTCCATTCTGGTTACCTGTGGCCCAACTTTGTTTAGCCCAGGATACAAACCCCATACCCCTGCCCTGGGCTGTGTGATCTTCCCATCTGCCTGCTTCTGTCCACAAGGCTCCAGGAAATTTTACTCTCTGCGATCCTGGTTCTGCCTGATTTGTACGTCTCATGGGCCTTTCACTTCTGGTACCTGGTTCTTATGCATCAGGATTGTGTTTTTCTGAAATGTATTTTGTCACATTTTAGTTTCTACAGTTGGGCAGCAGTTTGCAGTAGCTCCCAGTCAGGCAATCTGTGACATAGTCATTGTCTGTGAATAAGGATAAAACTGCAGACCAGGTGCTGACACGGAACACTGTCCCAGAGTCAAGGGCAGGACATTTGTTTAGGAAATGCTGTACTCAACTTTGAAGTTTTTGTGTCACAAGTCTTTTGGAGAAATTGAACTGCAGGCTGGGGAAATTTTAGTAATCTGTAACCAATTCATTTTCTTCAATTTCTTTGTACATTCTTATTTATGAAAAAGAATAATATCTCAATTTTTAAATCTCAGAAAAATTAAAGCTAAGAGAATTTTAAGTCTTTTTTAAAGAAATCTTTAGACAATAAGAAAACTTTTGAGAATAGTTTAGTTCGAAAACATATTTTCTACTTTAGTAATATCCAAATGAATGGTACATCTAATGTAGGGCATCTTTGATTTTGCTGTGTATAACAGTGCTTTAAGTGGAGTAGAAAATTAGTTCTTATAACTATCTGTAATTAAGTGGTTTGGGTTTGGGATGGTGATAGCTCAACAAGATCACCCAAAGATTCAAACCCTTTCAGTTTCTATCCTGTTACTCAGTTATTCCGTACTTGTGTTCCATATGGCAGGAAAATGGAAGGTGACTGAAAGGAACAGGCACTCTGTCCCTTAAGGTTGCACCCTAGAAGTTGTACACATGGATTCTGTTCTCTACAATGCCCTCTGGGCCTGACTCTAGGGATGTGGACTCATGAGAAAAGTTGTCTCTTTTCTGGATTAGGGGCCAGTAGACACTCTCTATAATGGACCAGGTAGGAGATACGTTAAGTTTTCTTAGATACATACAAACTACCAAAACTAAATCCAAGAAGACGTAAAAACCCTGAATATTAGACATTGAGATTGAAGAGGTAAATTAAAATATAAACTAAAAACTAAGAAAAGTTCACATTCTGAGAGATCCTGATGGAGTCACTGACAAATTCTACAAGAACTTTGGGGAAGTTCTAACAGCAATACTCCTAAAACTCTTTAATAAAATCAAAAGAGAAGCAGTACTCCCGAAGTCATCCCTGGAAGCTACCATTACCCTGATTCCAAAACCAGAAAGGGACCCAACCAAAAAGAGAATTACAGGCCAGCCTTTTCAATGAACATTGATGAAAAAAACCCTCAAACAGATTCTGCAAAATATAATGCAATAAATCACCAAAATGACCATCCATCATGACAAAGCAGGATTCATCCAGGGATGCAGACATAGTTCAACATATGCAAATCAAAAAACATAATACCTCACATAAATAAAAGCACATACAAAAATCACATGATCATCTCAACAGATGCAGAAAAAAAGCTTTTGACAAAATCCAAAATCCATTCGTGATAAAAAAATTCTTTATAGGTATAGAAGAAATTTCTCAATCTGATAAAAGCCATTGATGACCAACCAACACTCAACATCATATTAAGTTATTTCTTTCTTTTTTTTTTTTTGGTACCTGGGATCAAACCTTGTGCTTGCCAAGCAGACACTTGTGCTGCTGAGCTAAACCCCCAGGCCCTCAACATCATATTAAATAAGGAGAAGCTGAAAGCTCTCCCTCTAAAATCAGGATTAAGACACAGATGTCTGCCATCACCACTACTATTCAATGGAGTTTTTTAAACATTATCAAGAAAAGTAAAGTGAGAGAAAAAATGAAAAGATATGTACAAGAAAAAAAAGAAGTCAAATTATCATTATTTGCAGATGACATCATTCTTCACATAAAAGATGAAAATAAAAAATTCCATTAGACCCAGCTATTCTCTTCCTAGGTATCTTCCCAAGAGAGTTAAAAACATCATATTACAGTGCTCCATGTATGTTCATATCTCTAGCAGCCTAATTCACAATAGCCAAATCATGCAAGTGGCCTATATGCCCATTCACAGATAAATAGATTAAAAAATGTGGTATTTGTACACAAAGAAGAGCTCTTCTGCAATAAAGAAGGATAAATTTGAGTCATTTGTAGGAAAATAGATGCACTTTAAGACCATAAGCAAATAAATAAAACATGCAGGCTTAAATATCAAATAGTTTACTTCATATGAAAAACTCAAAACATAAATATAGAGCAAAATAAAAGATAAATCATAGGAAAAAGAGACGAAGGGAAGGAGGAAGGAGGGTTGGTGTAAAATGCAGCCATGAGGAAAGAGAAAGGAAGTGAACATAAAAAGAATTAAGATGTGTTAAGTACATTTACCAACTCCTCATGATGAATGTACCAAAAAGTATAGTAATAAAAAATTATACAATATAATTATGGGAGAAAGGTAATTTTACAAATATTTTAAATTTTGAAAGATACATAATAGCTCTGCTGTGCATTTTTGTGTTTTTTTAAACAAAAAACCTCTTACAAATGTATAAAGGTTCTTAACTTATGACCATACAAAATGAAACAGGCTCAATTTGACCTATGAGACCTTACCAGACCCTATTCTACAGTTTCCCTGCCATGAGGACTGAAGTGAAGTACACTGAAATATACTGACAACTGCCCATCTTTGTCAAAACATCATTCACTTTACGTTTTTAAAAATCTAAATCTACCAGCCAGGTGTGGTAGCTCACAGCTGTACTCCCAGCACTTGGGAGGCTGAGGCAGGAGAATCGTTGCGAGACCAGCCTACGCTACAAAGTAAGCTCAAGGCCAGCCTGAACTGCATAGCAAGACCCTGTCTCAAAATAAATAAATAAATAAATAAATACAAAAATCTAAGTCTACCATTTCTTTGACATAATAGGAAAAATGAGCATGGTGTATAAAAAGTAAATACAAAGTGTCTTAAAAGTTTTTCTCATTGCTGAAACAAAACACCTGATACCCAAAATTCAAGTAGGAAAGGTTTATTTAGCTCACAGTTTATAGAGGTTTGAGTCCATCATTGACTGGCTCCAAGGCAGGGTGAGCATAGCAGAGGGGCAACAGTTCATGGCAGCGGAAGACAGAAAAAGCAAACAAGGAGAGACAAGACTCTTTTCTGTCTCTTACATTGTATGCAGGCTATCTGCCCTAGGTGGGTGTAGTACTCACACCCTTAATCCTAACCGAAACTATATCAAACCAATCAGTGGAGGGATTTACTAATCATACGCCCTTATTCCCAGTATCACACACTGTAGATTCAGCCACCTCTGAAAAACCCTATGACCTCATGAGGCTTTAGGGGGTTACCTAGACACAGACTATAACACACAGATTGTAGTACATGAGAAGGTAACTTGGAAAGGTGAATCAAAAACTAACTAAGTTTAGAGAGGGAAACACAGGATATCTTGCAGAAGCCTATTATATCATTTGATCAATTATTTACTATTCATAAACCTAGATGCTTAATTATTGAGGAGGTCCCTGAGAGGCAATTATCACTTTAAAAGATAATTGTATTTGGAATCTCCAGAGAAACAGAATTAATGGAATATTATCTTCTAATTTCCTGGGGATTTCAGTTTAGGGACCTGGGATGGTTACACGTGATTGTGTCAGCCTGACTGACTTGTGAGCCACTCAGGTGATTGGTGGACACACTTTGGTATGTGTCTGGGTGGTCATGGAAGTATGACCTTGGGCACTGTATCTGGTCATTTTCCCCTTCCTGTCTGGTGCTGCTCCCATGCTCTGCTTCTCAGAAGCCATGAACGAAGCAACCTTGCCCCCACCTTGCCCTTCTGCCATGATGTTCCTGCCATGGAGCCAGCAGCCATTAGCTAAGTCCCTGTACTGTGTGATTTAAATTAGATCTCTCTTCCTTTAAGTAGTGGTTGTCATCCATTGGGTTCCAGCAATGGTAAGGCTAATATTGGATCCATAATCCTATCTACAACCTCTTCCAGTTTAAACATAGTTTCCCTGAATTCAGTCAAAAGATCAAGAGAAATGCAAAGAGAATAGTTTAAATAACATGACTATATTAGACTATATTAGAATAGACAGCATGGCCAGATGATTGTCCCTCTCAGTAGGCTCAAGATGAATATGACAGCCAGAAAAATGTTAGAACCTGGTTCAGATATGTGGTATTGATGTTATTATTGGTGATGTGATTTCCTAAAATGATGAACAAATCTTAGCAAAATTCCCCACAAATTTTTAATGTCCCTTGAGTACAGTAATTGCAGTCCTAGAAAATCAAGTATAGTTCAACCCCCCCCAAAAGAAAGAAAATTAAGTATAGAAAGCATACAAAAATGATTTGGTTTATAGGTAGGTGTGAGTTAAGATCTCAGCTTAGAAAATCGTGGAGGCAGAAGACTTTTCTAACAAGTACAGATGACCCATGGTGCCATCATGGGCAGGGTCTTGATTTGAAACTTTCATGTAAAGGCTGATAATTAACCATCCTGGCTTGTATATTGGGAAGCCCAGTGCTGAAGCAAAACTGAATCAAATAATCTTCTAGATCAACCTCTCTCCTCACTCTAAGTTTCATATATAATAGTTTTTATACCATTTCAATATTAATTCAGTCCTACCTTGTTAACTTCCATTCTTGCAAATCTTGTTCCCTCATTTACCTGAAAGTACCCACAGGAAAATCTTCTACACATTCAGTGCATAATGGCAGGCACACATAAATTACATACACGAGGGTCAAAAGATTATCTCATGTGGCCATAAGAGATTGCTAAGAACATTTGGTCATATTCCTGTTCTGTATTTAAGTGTCCTTTGCATTATTCCTCCCAGATGGTCTCTCAGGCCCCACCAGACTGTGTTTATTAAAGTTAAACTCATTACCTCACAAGGAACAAATTACACTGTCTCAGTTATCTGCTCCTGGGTAACAAACCACACTCAGAGGTAATGTCTTCAAGGAGAAATGGTCTTCATTTATGTGGACTGCCCAGGGGCTCTCCTGTTGAATCTGCCCAGCATCAGTTACATGGCTGCTTTAAACTGGAGGACTGTCCAAGATATGGGATTGAAGATGGCCTCACACACCTTTCTGCAGATGTGCTTCAGTGTTTTTGTTCTCTGCCATGCAGCCTCTCATCCTGTGTTACACTAGATTGACTTAATTACACGTCTTGGAGCAGGGTTCCAAGAGAATGAAGGAGAGCCAGTGTGGTGGTGCATGCCTATAATCCCAGCACTCGAGAGGCAGAAGCAGGAGGATTGCCACAAGTTCAAGGCCAGTTTGGGCTACCTAGTGAGTTCAAGACCAGCCTGAGTTACATCAGATCCTGTCTCAAAATGAAGAAAAAAATTTTAAAAGGAGGAACAAAAACAAACGAATGAAGGTGGGAGCTACAAGGTCTCTTGATACCTGTCTCCACAACTAATATGATATTATACCTATCACATTCTTTTAATCAAAGCCATGATGGTGGCTCAAACACAAAGGGATGAAGGAAATCCTTCCACTTCAGAAAAGGAGAACCAGCAGGGTGACACTGCATGGAGACAGACATATAGGATGAGATATGAGCTGTTAAACAATCTACAATGTCCAAAGAAATTTTTTCTTGTAACTTCTGATGGGTCCTTGACCTTCAGTCAAGACCCACATAAAATGAGAGTGTTTCAAATAACAGCTTTTCCATTGTTTGAGGAGAGCTGAAATAGGAATTACAAGTCTTTTCTCCTTTCTCCCTTTCTCTTTCACCATTCCTCAACATACTGATTTTTGAATTATAGAATAAATCCAAAATCATGCACATTGAATGGAGCCCAGCAGTTCATTTCAATAAGAACTTCATGTGATTGATACCTGTTAAAGTTTGAGAACCACAGATCAGAACCTCTTTATTTGATCATCAGTCTTAAATAGTTTTCATAATTTATCTTCATGCTTTAGTTTTCACTGCTGCCTACTATATCCTGCACAAGTTCCCTACATTTTTTAATAATTGTTTGCAAGGTAACAAATTGCAGTCAACCAACATATTTACAAATTGCAATCAACCAACATATTTTCTCTCTTTCTCTCTCCCTCTCTTTTTCATCATGACACCAAAGTGTTTTCAGGAAACTATGTTGTTCACCGTGTAGTTTGGGTAATGTAAATTCTAACTCCAGTTCCAGAGTGGACTTTGTTAGAACAAACAACAGATTATTCTAGCCACACAACCATGCTAGGTGGCTCAAGAATGAACACACAAATGCACCAAATGCAGTGTGCCTGTGGTTTATGGAAGGGAGGTTTCCCATACTTCCACTTGCTCAATGGAGTGAAGACAAACTCTTGGAAGCTTGACTTATTTCGATTCAAATGAGGAGCCTGAAACCACCGCTGGCTACCTTGTAAGGCCCCTTAACACAGCCAATCCTTAACTCCCTGAATTCCCTGAGCAGCGGAATTCAGTTGGAGCAAGCCACTCTGAAGTCCTATCATTTGAATTTGTATGTGCAAAATAACAGCCAACTATCCTAGTTTGCTTGGCTCTATGGAATTTCCCAGGAAGATAAACTTTCAGTGCTAAAATCTGCAAAGTTCTAAGGGATGAACTGGTCTCCCTAGATGCAACTGATATTTAAAATGGCTACATCCTTGTGTTTTAGCACTGTAAGATACAAAACGTCACTTCAATGGACTGTCATAGACTGTAATATCATTGGCTTTTTGTTTCATCAAGCTTTTGAGAATGTAATGCGTTATAAGCTTAAGTCACAAAACTTCCATCATCTGTTGCAAATTTGCTACATGGGTATTAAACAGACCACACCATATATTAATCTAAATCCATTTATCAAAATGATGAACGAGCAGGTATACATTTAAATTGCATCTTTAACAAACAGTTTTCTGGAAAAGTATTACAAGCAACTTCAATTCCCCAGGAAGTAATGAACTGAGAATGAACAAAACTAATTTAATACTAATAATTTAAATTTGCATAATGTCTCATAAAGTCTTTTCAAAATGCACAAAGAAATGTTTATGAGGCACATGTAAGTAGTAGAATCTGTAGCCACTTGTTAAATTAAAGCTAAAACATTACAGTTCCAAAGTCTATTCTATTCTGTTAATTTATATGACTAAACAGGTTTTCTGGCAATCTGGGAACTAAATTCTGGGCCTTCACATTGAGCTACATTTTCATCCCACTTTTACTTTGAGACACGGTCTCACTAAGTCACTGAGCTGCCCGGACTGGGCTTGAACTTGCAATCCTTTTGTTTCAGCTTCCCAGAGTACTGGTATTATAGCTGTGCACTACTGTATCTGCTTTATATGGCTGAAATTTTATCTGCATATGCAACCTTAGATATTAAATATGAACAGTGTTCATGACCTATGGAATACATTCCCAATGAAGAGAAAAACTAAAACTATGTACTGTAAATCATTATATCACTACAAATTCCTGTCTGGCATCACCCAGGTGGCTTCACTTATTTCACCATGTAAGGTTTACACCACTTTCCAGAAGTTTTTGGGTACCTAAAGGAGGAAAAAAATGGGACTGAAGCATGAAGTTGCAAAACTCATTATTTTAAGAGCATGATCCTAATATAGCAGCACAAAATAAACTCTTTCCTTTCCTCTCCTGTGTGACACAGCTGTCATCCATGGTTTGACCATAGCTGTTAATTTCATCTACAACTACTTAAATTCCAGCTGAGCAAAAGAAAATGGAGTTCATTAAAATCCATTTCTCAGTTCCAACAACTGCCAACCATACAAGCTGTCCCTGCAATTAAGGAAATGTAAAGTGATCCCCCACAGAGAGGAATGGAATCAAGTCAGAAGCTACCCTAGTGAATCATTTTCTCCTTGCTGCTTCCCAGAAAAATCTCTAGCAGGGGCCATGACCAGACCGTGCACTATAATAAACAGACGAAAGTTTGTGCTGAACCTCTATATACGCACTAGACAAAAGAACTGTACTCTCCGGACTGCACTACATTCTGGATTCAGTCCACATTCCATACACTGTCAGTAACTGCTACAAGCAAGTTTTATATGATCAAGAAATCTGAAGATTCTTAGGAGCGATCAGGCATAGCAAGACTACCTGGTTTTACTTTTGAATTCCCTTCATTATAAATTCAAATAAGCCCCAGCCAGTTATTTTTCTACTTTTCAATGCATTCTCATAACTGAGCTGTAAATATCTTTACGCTTGAAGTAATTCCTTTTTTGTCTTTCACCATGAGGAAATAGGAACTCTATGTGCAATTATTACAGTGTTTATTCAAAAAGTCATTCATCTTATGTTTTCCTGGAAAATAAGGTAATTTTATTAGATGCCACACTAAGATCCTTCTGACAGCATTTTCACATGTCCTTAATTTTAGTACCTCTCTAGGTCATTTGCTCAATCAATAAGAGGGAAAATATAAGAACTTGAATTTACTTCATTGTCAATAACCACTCATTTTACAAGCTTGTTTAAATTAAATATTAGCAAGCAAATACAAAGCTGTGCTTTATCAAATCTGGTGTGTCAGATGCTACTTGGATTCCATGACATCAGAATAGAAACAGTAACTCATCATTGCATCCTTAAATTAAATCTCTGGAATGCAACTGTTTCAGACTGAACTCTGAGCTCTTACCCTAAACCTCAGCAGACTGGACCAGACAGGAAGGTAGTCTCTTGTGCCAGGTATCACATAAAGAAATTGAACTTAAAATGGTCTGGTTTCCAAAAACAAAACCTGGATACTCCCAGCATTCAATTAGAAGAGGCCAGTCCACCCAAGCTGGCTTCATAAATCCCCCCTACTTTAAGCCCATAAGCAAAGTAACTGTTTCTCCATCTTTAGTCTTTTTCATGGCCATAAACTCACCTCCTCTGCTCAGCCAGTGGAGCACCTTCTCTATTTCACAGATGGGATATTGCCTGATTCATGAATCACTAATCAAAGCCAATAAGATCCTCACAGCACAAATCCCAAACAATTTACCAGTTCACTAGCTCTGTCCTAATCCTGCACGATCTCTCACCACCTTCATTTTGTCCATCTTTACCTTCCCATCTACAGGCACACAAGCACACATACTCCCCTGTTATTTGAGAGACTGAAATAAGCTGAATAAGACAATTGAGTGCAGAAACTTAACTGGTTGATTCTTCCTTTCATCTTCCTCCCATCTCTGCAATATTTTTCAATTACCTACTGTGTATAATTGACATAAAAAATATTTCTCCATGGAACAAAATACAAAGCACCATAGATTCCATTGTTTATGTACATCTATGGTTTCAAATTGCAGACAGAAACATCACAAAGAAAAATATAAACAGCTTCTCTATATCAAATCACCTGTGTCCACTGGAGGAGGGGGTAGGTGGAAACTATAATTATAACAAACAATACAGAGGAAGAGAAATTTAACCAATAGAAAAAGATAAATACATCAGATAAACAGCCCTTTTGACTTTACAAAGGAAACTTCAAAAACTCCATTGATCCAAATAATGAAAAATGTTCAGTTGAGTAATCAACATTAAGACAACTCTGAAGTACCACTGTGCATCTGTTAAATTAATTTAAGAAAAATGTTCTATAAATACAAGTAAAGCTGGGTTAAAAGAGTAAGTTTAACAGCACAAGAAATTAGTATAAACTTCTGAAAAAAGCAACATGATATAAAAGTGCATCAGAAATTGTTAAAACAGTCAGACTACTGGGTCCAGTAGCATAGCTGATCAATACTAATTCTAAGGAACTAATTCAATAGAAGAAAAACTATTGAAAGTGTTTATATTTTATTCTAATTTATATTTTCTTCAAATTCTTTATGCAATATTGGAAATGTATATAACTATCAGAAAACAATTTGATAGAAGCAAAAACTATTTTAAAAGTTGCTTACTGTAGCCTTATTTATAGTACTGGGACAAAAATACATGGGATCAAATTGATATCTGAAACAAGAAATCATGTAAATAATATTAGTGCCATATAATATGATATAGCTGCTCTAAATAATAATTTTAATTACTATATAATTACTGTATAAGTCTGAAAGCCACAAGTTTACTTAAAGTAAAAAAATGATGTGACTATGAATATATTAAATAATAGAGTAGAATTTTCTTCTTCAAATTTGGATTTTTTTTAAATGTTTCATTTAAAATTTGAAAAGAAATGATCACTTGTACAGAGGTGCCAGTCCACAGGCTCTAAGTCAGCATCTTCCAGTGAAAGAAAACTTGTGGCATGTTGTTGATTTGAAGAAATAAAAATTCTTCATTAACTTGTTTCTTCCTCTTCCAGAGCACCAGCATCCTTGAGAACTGTTTTGGTGATGTGGTTGTTTTTGCAGTGAAAGCTTCATGAATGCCATTCCCAAATTTGGCCCATAAAAACTGCGTACATGCAACTCTATGTGGTAGCTTGATGCAGACAGCACCGTGACCTTGGAAGCCATAGGGATAAAGACAGCACTGCTATCGGATAGAGGGACTCTGCCTCCCTCACACTGCCTGGAGGTGCGCTGCACACTGAATTGTTTAACTATTTAGATTTCTGGATATGTTGGTTAAGTATCTTACTTTATCCTAGTAATGTTAAGCCTTTTGTTTAAAGATTTCTAATTAGCACTGGGAAGAAATT
This sequence comes from Dolichotis patagonum, assembly GCA_004027295.1. Taxonomy (NCBI): domain Eukaryota; kingdom Metazoa; phylum Chordata; class Mammalia; order Rodentia; family Caviidae; genus Dolichotis; species Dolichotis patagonum. Next base: position 52,440 of record PVJX010002735.1, read on the forward strand.
AGAAATAAATGAGATAGAGCCCAATCAGGAAAAAAATTCAAATTAAAAGTTCACAATTTCTGTGCAGATAATCCCACTTGATTGTTTCCAATTCTCTTATCTGTCATCTCCTTCTTTTAAATCTAGATTTTATTTTTTCACCTAAGAAAAAATTCATAATTTTACTTTGAAATTATTATGAATATCAGGAAGTGTTTGAAGACACCCTACCTAGAAAGAGCCAAGAGATGAAAGAAGGAGGAAGGAAAAGACTGAAAGGGAAAATAAAAACAACTGAAATACATGATGTACATGTACCAGTTTCCCATGATGAATGTAAGCATTATGTGCTGCAAACATGTACTAATAGAAATGAAAATTTAAAAAACAAGAAAATACCCTACGCAAAATCATGAGGGGGAAGAGTTACTGACTGAGGGAAGTTTGTTAGACACAGGTAAATTCTCGTCACAGAACAAGCCAAGGAAAAGGAAATCTGACAGCTGTGGGATGCATTCATATGCCAAAATGTATTTTCTTTGTCTCTCAAGGTTCAAGGAGCTTTTAAAAGTCAGTGCAGGTACCAAAACATTAATTCAGAAAGTTCCTGAAGTTCAAAAGTTTCAGGGAAAAGGCAAACAGGCATCATGATGTGTCTTAGCAGGCACAGTAATGTGTAGGGAACACCAGCCACTCCGGCTCTCTTGTGCCCTGTAGGAGTCACTAATGACCGGGACACTCTTCACGGCTCTTGCAGTCTCAGCACGTGTTCTGGCAGCCACCAGCAACTGGGGGTAGATGAGATGAGAGCTGGTTTTCCTCGTGCCACAGGATGGCTATTTTCTCTAAGAATCTTGCAATGGTACGTTAAGACTGCTTGCTCTACAACAGAGTAGACACCTTATGGAGAAGACAGAATGACTGAAGTCTATTGAAGCTGAATAAAGGATGAGAAATATAACTTCTTATTTTTAGCACTGGAGATCAAACTGAAGGCTTTTTCACATCTCCAGCGCTCTTCTTCCTTTTTTATTTTGAGACAGGGTCTTGCTAAAGTTGCTAACTTGCTCAAACTGGGTTCAAACTTGCAATCCTCCTACCTGAATCTCCTACAGTGCTGGGATTATAAGTGAGCACCACCATATCCACCTAGAAATTTGACTTTCTGTACAAAAAATAATTTTAAAACTCTTCAGAATCACAAATCAAGCCATGAACTTTGTCTACTACTAATAAAATAGATGTGCAAATCTCAGTCTATATTTGTCATTAACTTATCAATCCTATCAGTTTAATCAAAACTGATGTGTGATCAGAACAAAGGTATTATTTACTCTTAAATTTAATTCATGATAGTATATAACTTCTTAGAAAAACTACTATTAAATTGTACAAGTACTAAAAGTTTTCAAAGGGCAATGTATGCATATTGTCTAGTCCCCTCCTCTCAATAGGTCCCCATACCGTCATGATGTCCCCTTGGGGAATGGTCATCATCTACTTCCTTTGTATCTCTATCTCGGAATCAGGGCTGTACCCATAGTTCTATCCTCAGTTTTCATCACTTTTCAAGATACCCTGGGGATCAGCCATATGAAAGTACATGCATGTCTTGTTCACTCAATTCCTGCTGCGATAACAAAATGCATTAGACTGGATTAGTGATAAAATACATTTGCATTCTTGATATATTTTGGAAGCCAAGCCAACATATAGATTCTGAGATGTTAAGGAAGACAATACATCAGCAATGACCATGGGGTCAGAGGAACAGAATGCATTTGCCACATGCAGATATGGGGAGATTTTTTAATGTGTATCTTTGGGATACACATCTCTGGGAAACAGACACTGTCTTCTCTATTTTCATTTTTTCACTCAATGATAACGCTATACGGTAAAGGATTATGAGGATTATTTTAGGGTGTACATTTCCTCTTTCCATTTCTCCCCAGTCAGCAAACTCTTAAGCTGCTTTCTCAGTAATGTGTTAAAAGTCTCAGGTACCTTTACACTGTCATTCTCTTCCTTCTGCTTACACCACCATGACTTTGTGCCAAGGATAATGTAGCAAGCAGCCTCCTCATCAGTCTCCAACCATTGGTCTTTGATGCCTCCTTGTCTCTCCCACACTAACTAAAGCACAGATGGAATGGTCACCACCATGTTTAAAGATGACCTTTGTCTGCCTATGGAGTAAAGACCATATCTCTTGATAAATAAGAATCCACACAAGACATCTGCTTAGCTTTGCCTTTTGTTGTGGTTTGGACTGTAAATGTCCCCAAGGGTCATGTGGCATTGTGGGGAGGTGGCAGAGCCTATAATAATTGGGGCCTAGAGAGAAGAAGTGAGGTCCAGTGGGTGTGCCCTTGAAGGAAATATTGAGACACCAGCTTCTTTTCTCCCTATGAAATCATGAGTTGAAGTGAATCTTTCCTCATTTTAAGTTTATTGCTTAGGTATTTATTCACAGTGACAGAAATCTGAGTAAGATATCTCTCACCCCACAGCTCACAATGCAGCCTTTTTTTTTTTTGAACCTTATGTAATATTTGTCTTTGCCTTAGTTGGCTTGCCCTACCCTTCTTTCCAAACCTGCACCAACTCCAAACTCATTTCTTACTGGCATCTCAAAAAGTTACCAATCCTTTAAGATCTGTCCCTCCAATAAAACCACCAAGCTTCACCGAGCGAAAATCAATCCTGTCCTCCCTTACATATCCAAAACCCTTTAGGGCTCTACGTAACACACTGTATTTTTTGGTTACTTATGTATTTGTTTCTGTATCTTCTTTTGAGCAATGATCTGCTATAAGTGAACATAGAATTTGTCTTATAAGCCACAGTTTCACAGTGCTTTGCAGAGTACTTCTCACAATAAGTCCTCAGTAAGTATTCATAGTCAGTTTTAATAGTAAATTTCTGCTGCAAGTATAAGTGGTCTTAATATTGAGAAAAGATTTGCAAGATTTGTGATTAGTCCTCACACATAAACAGTACACCACACACATTATTTTTCCAAATGCATTTTCTTTTATAGGATGTTATTATCATCAGAGGCTGTTTAGAACAAAGCTACCAAAACAATGTAATTTAAAGGTCATACTCAGATACTACCCATAAGTGTAAGCTTCTCTAGAGTAATATTTAGAATTCATTGTAAAATAAATTAAACGTTTTTGTTCCTCTGAGGCCAAGTATGTTTTTATTTTCTTGTGCAAATAAAAATATATTGATTTTCCTTTTTTCATTTTTAGGGAAAAAGCAACAACTCCTTAACACATACTAGGCAGACTGCTAATGTGCTGTAGAAACCAGATGTCTTGGAGCTCTGAAATAGGAAAATTAGTACTGTATCTCATAACTTAAGGATATCTTAAAGGAAAACCAACAACTGTGATTTGGAAAGTGGGGGCTAGCTAGTTATACTCCACTTAATATCAGGAGTGCCTCTGACACCCTCTTTTCTGTTGTATATTAATGTTATTGGTATAAATGTCCTTTTCTTACTAGATTATTGCCTCCAGAGCCTCACTCCAATCCTGTGTACTAAAATGCCTGGTAAGGGCTGAGTCTGTAGCTCAGTGGTGGAGCACCAGCTTAGCATGCACAAGGCCCTGACTTTACCCCCAAGTACCAAAAAATAAATAAAATACAATCATATATTTTCACTAGATTATAAATTCTAGAAGGTTGTAGTCTCTAAACTCTCATACTGACATAAAAGTATTTTTCCTCCAGATATCATGCTCTTGGAGAGCTGAAACTGCTTTCTTTTGTATTTCTCACAGTGCAGCATAGAGTTTCACATGTAGCACTTACTCGGGAAATGTTAAATTTGCCTCACCTTTTACCATTCCTTCTGAGTTCCATTTCTTTGCTGTAAGACACTAAAACACCAAGTCGTAATTTCTGATTTAGAACCTCGTTATTCCTTGTACAGTAACAGATTCAGAAGGCCTACAAGGGACCTAAACTGACAGTAGTTTAAACATACAATGGTATGTTAACCTTCCCAAGACTTACTCCTTCAGTCTATCTGATATGGTTTAAATATGAAGTGCCCCTCCTAAAGACTTGTGTATTGAGGGCTTTATTCCCCAATGTAAAAATATGCAAAGGTTGAGCCTACAGGTGATTGGATCGTGAAAACACCAACTTCATCAATAGATGTACCCACTGGTGAGTTCATAGCTGAATGTGCTGTTAGGAGGTGGGACCCAGTTGGAGGAAGTAAAGTCACTGGGTGGGGGGTATGCCTTTGAAGGGAATATCTTGCTCCCAGCCCCCTCTTCTTTCTCAGGCTCTTATCCTGCTCTCTTCTTCCTGAATGCCATGAATTGATCAGTTTTCCTCCTCACTGACCTTGCAACAGATGTTGTTCCTACCTTGGAAACATCCAGCCAAACACAAATCAAAACCTCTGAAATCATGAGCCAAAATAAACCTTTCTTCTTCCAAATTTTTTATGCTGGGTGTTTTTCTCTTACAGTGGGAAGCTGACCAATACACTATCCTTCCCGCACTGGAGTATAGGTGTGGTTGTGCAGTGTGTACTGTACAATGCAGTGAGGTCCCATTCAATTGTGGCCTATGTGAAAAGCACCACTATATAGTACACTTATACTGTTTTCAGTACTGTGACTGTTTGCTGGAGGTAGGACCCATGTTCCTTATCCTATTGCTCTACTACTCCAGGAAAGTTCCAAGAGCTACAATTTCCAAAATGGTGGCAGAGACCACATCCTCATGCCAAAAAGAGCCAGATTACATGTCATTTCCCTCTCATTTCATTGCCCAGGACTGTCCTGCAGCCATGCATACTGGAAAAGGAGTCTGGAAAATATCTTTATTCTTAGAGCCAACTTATAACTGAAGGGTCCAATGACCATATAAGTAGAGAACAGATTTGGAGACAACTAGCAGTCTCTATTACAAACCAGAATGCTTCTTTTCATTTTATGGCATCACTTTCATTTTAATTTCTATAGTCCTTCTTACAGCTATCACTACGCCTTTATTCCTGGTAACATAATATTGTTTCCTTTTGTTGCCTGAGCTCCTATACCATTTTTTTAATATTTCTGGTCTCTATCCTTCAACTCTAGTCTGTGGCTAATATGAAAAGACACCTGGTCTGTTCCAGCTCTGTTGCTCTATTCTTCATGGTTGTTTCGTTTTGTTTTGTTTGTTTTTTGTCTCTTACACACTCATCACTTTTTTTGAGCTGAACTTCTTTCTCCTTCCATATTTTTGTGAATATATACAAGATTTCTCTTTAGTATATATCTAAGAATGGAATTATATTCCTAGATATATGTATTCCAAATTAATCTTTCCAATAGCAGCTTATGAAAGTTCCAGCTCTTCTATAACTTCACTAGTATTCAGTTTTAGCTACTTCAGTGTATTGAAGCTCATGGTTTTTAGTTTGCATTTCTCCAATTCCTAATAATTTTGCACAATTTTGTATGCTCATTTAACAGTTAAATAAGCTCTCTGGTGAAGTACTTGTTATAGTATTTTCTCTCATTGGCTTACAGTTCTTTTATGAATTTTTCCTTTTTTTTTTTTCTTTTTGAGTCAGGCTCTTGGTATGCAGTTCAAGCTGAATTTGAACTCACTATGTAGCTAAGGTTAGTCTCAAACACATGGCAATCCTCTTGCCTCAGCCTCCCAAGTGCTGAGATCACAGGCGTGCCCTACAATGCCTGGCTAGCAAAGTCCTTTGTTGGAAGCCTGTACTGTGAGTATAGTCTTCCAGGATGCAGCCTGCCTACTCGTTTTCTAAAGAAGTCTGCCAATAAACAGGAGCTACTGATTTTAATGAGGCTCAATTTCTTTGTTTTCTTTTGTGGCTTTTTTTTTGTGTTCAGACTAAGAAATCCTTTATAATCATGAAGTCATGAAGATGTTCTGCTATGTTTTCTAGAAGCTCGATTTTACTTTTCAAATTTAGATCTTTGATTCACATCAGATTATATTTGGTGTATGGTGTGAGGTGGGAATAAGGTTCTTTTTTTCTCCTGATAGACACCTGGTTGGCACAGCCACCAATATTCAAAAGACCATTTTACACAAGTGAGTCTACTTATGCTCTCTATTTTGTTCCCTGTTCTATCTTTGCACCAATCTCATATTGTCTACATAACTGAAACATAAAATAAGACTTGGTATCTGGTTGACCTTGTAAATACTAAAAACATTTTCAAGATCATTATAATGATTATTCTTGTCCATATGCACTTCAGTATAAATTGTAGAGTCTGACAATTCATATATACCAAGAAATCTTCCTGGGATTTTAGCTTTGTATTGAATCTATAGATTTGGGGGAAGAATTAATAATATTGAGTTGCCCATTCTATGAACATTTCTGTTCATAGAATTTCTGTAGTTTCTGTGAGGAGCTTTTGCTTATATTTTATTAACTTTTATTTCTGAATGACTTTCATTGCTATTGTAAATAGTCATATTCATATATTATTTTCAGTTGTTGCTAGCATATAAAATATACAGTTGACTTCAGGTATTGACTTTGTATTCAGTGAACTAAGTCCACTTGTTAATGCTAAATTTACCTGTAGACTCTTGTGAATTATCTACTATTGCTATATATGCCATGCCTTCTGGAGAAGACCAACCCACAGAGAAAGGACATGCACAGATGATCCCATGAGAGGTCCAACTGAGGTCCTAGTCCATGTTCAGGACAAGTGCCAGCCATGTGTGCAAGGCATCATGGATGTTCCAGCCCAACAGGTGACTGCAGTCTCATCACGTAGAACAAAACACTTGCTAGGCTCACTAATTTACCTTGGCAAGAAATGGTAAAATGATAGTGGCTTCAAGTCACTAAGTCTTGAGTAGCTTCTTAACTCAATAACATAAAAATAATATATAAAACATTTCTCATTCACACTTGAATTCACTGTAAGCAGTAGTGTTTGTCACTGATACTCCAAAACAGATGTTCTTGAAAAATCTGTAATTAAACCAATTATTGGCAAATGTAATATGCATCTTCTTATTCTGGCCTTAATGGACTTCCTGCTGTATTTGTGACCATTTCTTCTTCAGAAAAATACGAACATTTTCACATGGTTTCAAAACTGTAACATTGAAAATGGTGTTAACAGTGAAAAGCCTCCCTCTAATTCTTCTCTACACCTGGCTAATCCTACTCGCACTCCTGCTGGGTAAAAATTGTCATTTTTAGTGTCTTTCTAGGGTTTCTACATGTATACATTATGTGTATATATACAAGTGTATATGTATATGCATACAGATTACATATTATGTATATGCTTAAATGTATGCTTGCATACATGTTTTATCCTTTTGAACTTTAAAAACAAAACATTTTTTCTTGGTGAGTTACTCTGGAGATTTTTTAAAGTAGGGAATTGAAATTTCATTTTTTTTTAAAGTTGGGGGGTTTTATTTTGTTTTGTTCTGACCAAGTTGCTAGTTTTAGATTAAAATGCTGTATGTTCCCATAAAAGTTTCTCTAAACAGTCTACAGAAAGATAAAAGATTTAGAACACAGTGACTCTCTCCTCTCCAAATTTTTGAATGGCCAAATATGTCACTTACCACTGATGGTGTCCCTTATAGCAAGAAAACAACAAGTACATCACAAATGGATTTTACCCATTTTTCTTCCCTCAAAGACTTTAATTTCAAAATGGGAGTAGATTCACGCTTGTGTTTGAAGAGACATGGAATAAAAAGATGCAAGAGCAGGAACGGGAACACAAACTCCCTACAGGTGTAAAATGAGTCTTGAGATTTCTTTTCCCTTTTCTTGTAACAGTGACCATATATCCAAGTAACCTTGAAATCAAAAGTGCGCCTGATGTATAAAATAGGCATCACTTCATTTTGGCAGGAGAAGAGAACATCTAGCTCATGACTGCTGTTAGGATAAGGTGAGACCTATGCAGGCAAACATAAGATTAAATCTCTACCTACACTACAAACATTTCAAAATTCAAATGAAAAGAAAGTTACATGAGAGATAAAAGGATAAAACAGAACATGTACTTAAGGTTTTGAGATGTCTAGGTCTCAGTCAGAAGATAAAATCGGGAAAGACTAAGGTTGTGTGCACAAAACCTTTAATATCCTCTAAGACAAAGGCCATTAAAAACAAAGCTAACCACAAATTCAAGGTAGAAACATATGTCTAAGGTGCACATATATAAATTACACATGCATTTATAAACCATTTAGAAAGACTGGCCCTCCAAGAGAAAATCAAATCTCATGTGATCAGGGTTTTGTTCATAAAATCTGTGCCTATACCTATGTCTTCCGTTCTGCATATTGTCTTCTAGCAGGTTTAGCGTTTCTGTTTTAGTATTTAGATCTTTGATCCAGTCTACCTTTAGTGCCTGTTGATAGACATGGGTCTAGCTTTAGTCTTTGGCATGCGAAAGCCAGTTTTTCCAGCACTATTTACTAAAGAGGTTACCTTCCTTCTAGCAAATGTTTGGCTTGTCAAAGATAAGGTGGCTGAGTGTGTTTGGAGTCATTTCTGTATCTTCTGCTCTGTTCCATTGATCCTCTGGTTTGTTTTTTTGTTTTTAGTTTGTTTATTTGTTTGTTTTTGCCAGTACCATGATGTTTCTATCACAGTACTTGTAGTATAATTTAAGTCAGGGACTGTGATATCCTCTGCCTTGCTTTTGTTGCCAAGAATTGTTTTTGCTCTTCTAGGTCTCTTCTGGTTCCAAATAAATTTTAGGAATGTTTTTTCTAGTTCTGTGTGGTATGCTAATGGTATTTTGGTTGGAATTGTGTTAAATATGTATAACAATTTTGGGAGTATTGCCATTTTCACTATGTTGGTTCTTCCTATCAATGAACAGGGATATCTTTCTATTTTCTGATACCCTCTTTGATTTTCTTTTTCAGAATACCACAATGATATATGTGCACCCATGTTTATAGCAGCACAGTTTATAATGGCTAACTCTTGGAAATAACCCAAATGCCCATCAATCGAGGAATGGATAAAAAAGACACATTTTTATACAGTGGAGTACTACTCAGTCATAAATAAGGATACACGAGACATTTCTAGATAAGTCGATGCAACTTGAGACCATACTCTTTTAAGTGAAATACATGGGACTCATGTAAATATTGCAATATCTCCTTAATGTGAGAAGCTTGAAGAGTAAACAAGGACCAAGAATGCATAATAGATACTGTGATACAGGAAAAAATTATTCAAAAGAAAATAAGAACTAGGGAGGGAGAAGGGGTAATGGAAAGGAAAAGGAATAAAAAGACTTAAGAAAAAGAATAAAATGGAAACAAATCTTTGTAAACAGAGAAGAGGGGATGAAAGGAGAGGGGACTGGAAAAAAAGAGGAATCAAAATACATTATGTACAAATTCACTATAATGAATACGATCATTATATATATCTAAATGTACCAATAAACTTCAGTGAAGTTTGAGGGGGGGAAAGCTGTTCGAGTTTTGTTTCTCTTTTTGAGACAGGGTCTCGCTATGCAATTCAGCCTGGCCTTGAGCTCACTTTGTAGCCCAGACTGGTCATGAATTTGCAACAGTCCTCCTGTCTCAGCCTCCCAGTGCTGGGATTACAGGCATGTGCCACCATACCAGGCACGTTTGATTTTAATAATAAAGAAAATATAGGTTGGATTTTTTTAATTGCACTACTTGGTGTAAGCATATAAGGAAATGTATTCTTATATCTTGCTATTGGGCTTTCTGCAATACAATTCAGCAGCATCTGCCACAATTTAAAATGTGTTCCCTATAACCTTACAAATTTGTGCTTAGAAATCTTTTCTATGTGTATATAGAGTCTGTAGGAAAATGCATACATGGTTCAGGAAAAGAAAAACTGCATAAATATTTAAATACTAAATTAACTGAGATACCATGAGATTGAAACAATTTACCTTTGGCCTCCACAATTATTAGATGCTCAAAGTGGTGGCCGTTCACTTCCAGACATTTATTAGTACAGCAATCTGCTGCTTGGGTAACTTTGGTCACTGAGATTACTGCTCATGGGTTTTCAATTTCTCCTCTAAAGGCCAGCAATACAGTGGGTTTTCTGTGATATATGATGTTCTCTAGGGTCCCCATATGAGGGTAATATCATCTGTTGAAAAAAAACACAATTTTTCTTTTTCTAAAGTGTGTATACATTTTTTAGCAAATTCTATATATCTATACAAAAGTACAGAATATACAAAAGTATAGATAGTATACAATTGCATACTTGTTCCTTACTTAACCCAAGACTCCCCATTTGTTAAAATATTTTATGAAGCAGTACATATGCACTCCATTCTTTGGTTATTTTTAAATCATATATAATTTTCAAATAATATATGGCATGGTACATAATAAATTTAAGTGAATAGATAATGCTATATTGATATTTTATCACTGCTATTTCATTAGTTATTTGTGCATGCTTATAAATAAATCATAAATAAAATGCCCTTTAATGGAAAACTATGTATTATAAAACAGCATGTACCTATACATTCATATGCACTTTCACCTCAGTATGTGCAAAACAGTAAACTCATAAAATATGTATTAACTGCGTTTTTTGAATGTGCGTGCATGAATGTGTGTTTCAAGCGAAAAACAAAGCATGAATGCCACTACACTTTGCAAGTATAACGATCTAAAAGAACACAAAACTATGATCAGTACTCTAAGAACCGGGTAAAGAGAAGAACTGAACAGGAGCTTAAACTGTTTTACTGCTTCATTTATCATTTGAGCTTTGTCCTTTCTTGGCTCACAAGAGAAGCTCCGAGGTTCCCACTGAAATCAGCACATGTTATGCACACAACCACAACACCTGGGTCACTGGACTTCAGTCAGTTCTAAGCAATTCATCCATCTGGTTTTTCAGATTAGAAATGACAGCAGATAGTTCATAATCTGTATTTTACATATAATTTAGAATAAATGAAATGTCTCATCTATTTTTTTTAAATGAGGATGTTGGACAATGAGTTTAAGTTTCTTTTTTTGGAAAATTACCTTATTATTATCCCTGGCAGAAAGCAGTTCTGAACAAGATTATTTCATCATATTCTGACTAAGGAACTCATTTGAGAAACCTATAAAATTTTTATATTCAATTAATATCATTCATTCATATTAGTAACAACAGGATTCTCTAAAAAGGTCTCCTGTCAAAGGCAATAGTTGCACCCCATTCCCGGGATTCCTGTTGGTGAATTAGTCCTCCACTCCCTTCCCTGTACGCCCAGCCAAGGGAGCCTAGGCTGGCTTGAAAGCTCTCATCACACTCCTACCTTAATGAAAATACTGTAACAACCATGACTAGGATAGCATCTAGATCCCAAAAGGGACCAATTACATGAGGCTTTTCCTACTACTAAGTAAAATTATAACCTTCTGCTTCTAACTTAAGGAAAATGCTGTAAAATAGGAAATCTTTTAAAGTAATAAATGTAAAAAAAAAGTATAGGAAAAGAAAATTTTACCACAATTATCCTCTATGAGTAAGATTCTGCCTAGAAACAAGTGAGTTTGGTAAGATTTTTTTAATTTCACCCATTATAACAGTTGTTATAAAATCATTAACAGCAACAATATCCTTAGGAAAAACTAATATTTATTGAGTACTTGTATCTGCTGCACTCTGTGTTCAGTTTGCTCTTCCACAAACTAGCTGTCCTGTTTTACAGACAAGGACTTTTAAGAGCTAGGAAAGTTGAGTACTTTTTCCCAAATCTGATACGTCTCACTTCCAAGCCCCAGTATATTCACCATTCTGCACTGAATGTGGCTGGTAAATTGTAAGATTCTTGTTATCAGAATCTAGTGACAATAATATCCTAAAGTATTATTCGTAACTTAAACCTTCTATTTCTCAGGAAGTAAATCAATGTATATACACACATATGATATACATGCATACATGTATAGATATATGTACACACACACACACACACACACACACACACACACAGTGACACAAGGATCAAACCCTGGGCTTTGCACATGCTAAGCATGGTCTTTTACCACTGAATTACAATGCCATCCCAATTTAAACACTCTTCATTCCTAACAAAATATTTGTAACTTTAATCTATTTCATTCACTACAAGATTAGAATTAGCACTAAAACAACACAGCTTTCATTTCACAAAACTTTAAAATATATGTGATAATGATTTCTTTTAATGTTTACCCAGGTAAAACCATTTTAAGGCAAGGAAACTTAATGACTGTTTAAAAGGCATATGTGCATCTAAAGTTAATTCACAGTATTTTAAAATATCTTTTCAAATCCAATGTGAATGAACACATATATAAAAGTAACATCATAAGCATGATAATTAGCAATTTTCCAGGGCCAAAAATGCTTCATCACTATGAACATACGATCTGTAAAATAATGAACGTTTTTACAAAGTAACATTTGTTTTGTTTTGTTTTTTGAGATAGACTACGCTTAGCATGTGCTTTGCCCACCAGGCTGGTCTTGAACTATGTAGCTCAGTATGGCTTTGAACTCATGGCAATCCTCCTGCCTCAGCTTCCCAAGCATGAGGATTACAAGGGTGCACTACCACACTTGGCACAAAACAACGCTTTAAAAAATCTTTCACTAGCTCTGCTCACACCTATCTTTTGCTTCCTATCATTATTTCATACTATCTACTACAAAAAATTCTATTCTGAAATATTGAACTTTTGAAACTTTTAACACTCATAAAATGTTTTTCATGCTACAAACTCAGATTAAATATGTAATATCTGAAACATGTTGATGTAAAAATTGAAACAAAAAGTAATGCCAGATTTTGAAGCAAATGCCATTCATGTAACATAGCTTCAGCTTTGCAAAAAATTGATATTTGATACTCAAAAATCATTCTAGGAGAGGAAAACTGCTTGTCATTTTTTCTTCTTGAATACACAATGTAAATTAATCTTTCTATTTCCTCCACTCTTAAGATTAACTTGTGTTGTAAGAATCTTAATAAAGTTCACTTAAAGTTTAACTCAATAAAACTAGCTTCTGAACACATTAATTTAGCGACAAACCTATTTCAGTCAACTTATGATTAAATTAAAAATCATCCAGGCAAATTATAATTACTTTCTGTCATCCATATTTCTCAAAAGCAGAAGCATATATGTTTCTCACAATCTTGATATATTCCAGTCTAAGGGGTGTGTGTGTGTGCATACAAAATTAGAAGTTCTGTACAGTTCTATTCAATTAGCAATAAACCTATACAAAAAATTCTTTCCATAGTCTCTAATGCAAAATTTATTATTTCATGTCATTACAGTGCAGTACAACAAAACCTGATTGGATTTTACTATTGTTATCTGTCTTATGCATAGGTCAATGAACAGATAAATTGTATGGATATAAAATGTTTTCAAAAGCATATACAAAATGTCTTACTACCACATACATATTGAATTTTTCCTTTTTTTATTAAAACTAAAACTGTGGTGTTCATTTTATAAGAAATGATAAGGAATGGCTGTAGGAAAACTGATTCTCTTTAGTTCTATTAAATGCAATAAATATGGCATTTATGAAGATATCATTTTTCTTGCTCTTTGTATTTGCTAGAGTCCTTTTAAAAGCTGGTGAACTTTTAAACTCCCTACACCTTGTTAAAAACACAAAATCCTCTGCTTGGGGATTGCTAATGCTGCAACTTCAAGGGAAGAACAAAAGCCCTCAGATGATTCTTATAAAAACTGTGGTTAAAAAATGGTTTATTTTTCTACAATCGTTATCCTTTCCCTTAACCACAGAGGATTAAGTGGACTTAAAAACATTTTAAAATTTTTACATTGTCAAAATTGTATTTTACAATGTTAAGCATACGGCATTTTCACAAAAATGTGTTTTTATAGCAATCTCAACCTTGCATTACAATTTTCGCAAGGCAGAATAAATAGTAAAACTATAGAGTCATATGCTATATTTAATAATTTCTAAGTAAAACGCAAGTACATTCATTAATCACAAAATTTTACAGAGCATAATCGAGTGGCATAAAAGTCAATACAAAGGTTAATAATATGCCTGGAAATAAATAGTTTGGTACTTTTTAAACATTTAAAAAAGACATTAACCTGCGTGTATCAGTACAGGCACATTAATTTAGTAAAAAAAATTCCAATACCTCATTTCACAGACAAACTCCGATGAGGGGGAACAGAAGACCTATTACTAAAATATCTAGGCATTACTTGGCAGCCAAACCAAAAAAAAAAAAAAAATCCTACAACAGCAAAGTTAATACTACAGGAAAACAGAACAAATCAATATTTCTGCCCAAAGGTGCATAAATTAATCAAGAGAAAACATCAAACCAACCCAAACTGGGGGGCTTTTTACAAAACAACCGCTTTGTATTGTTCAAACTGTCAAGTCAGGAAAGATGAAGAACAAAGCAAGGAACTTCTCTAGAATAAACGAGAGCACAAGAAAATGTTAACCCCTGAAGCTAGATTAGATCGTGGTCCAGAACACAGAGGTGTGTGCAGGCTCCACACTCAACCTGGAATAAGATCTTCGGAGTAAAGGTGCACATGGATGCCGACTTCCTGATTCTGATCACTGAACCGTGGCAATAAAGCACATTTCTTAGGAAATGCACACTTATTTTGAAATAGTTCTCAAAATACTACAAAGAATGAATGACACAGCAAAAGGGGAAAACCTAAAAGCTGTGAAACTTAAGCTAAGGTTTAGAGCTCTATCTAGCAACATTTCTATAAATTTAAAATTATTTCAAAGTGAAAGTAAAACCAGTATTTTAAAGCTATAGCCGGAACACTAAAAATCTATTCTTTGTATTCTTACATACTGAGAACCACTAATGTCTAAATATTTTATAAACATAGACTGAAAGTATGAGCAAATTTAATTTTTCTGAAATCTATAGGTGTCAGTGACTTCATGTGTGAAATTATAAAGCCATGGGGTTGTTTTTCCTTCAGTTATTTATAATCCATACCTCTATGTATGTCAAAGGAAAATACCTCTGCCCTTCACATATGCATTTGAAAGATATTTAAAATGTTGCTTTTTAAGTTATTTTTTCCTTTCATGGTCACTTAATGATTTGTTTTCTTAACTGCACAATCTATAACTGGTTTTGTTTTAAAGCAGTCTTAAGTCAGAATGTTGTCTATTTAGCGACGCCCTGATGTAAGCAACAAGAACTCTGCCAGGTACTGCTAAACAGACTGTGTACTTTGATAAAGCCCAGAGACTCTCTTTACAATGTTTACTAACCAATCGAACCTGGTTATTGTGCCAGAGTTACTGCGTAAGATGCAGAGATGTAACGTAGAAGGAAGATGTTAATTCCCTACAAGGGTACTTGCCACACAGCAGGCACAAAATACACAACAGAATTTTTGTGTGTGGGGGGATTACTAAAAGGTTCTATTGTCACTTGCAATGTATCACTAGAAACCATGAGCAGCAGCATAGTAATTAGATATTTAATTATCTAAACAACAAAAATAACACTTCTGAAAATCTACCAATGTCAAGTAACAAAGGCTTTTGACGAAAATGACTTTCTTATGTTTATTTTGGTAAGTTTTAACTTTTTTGGTAAGTTATAACTATCAGGGATGCTGGTATATTAATACCGAATTCATACATTGTAACCTGCCTATTCATGAGATCCACACCTTCAGGGTGCTATGGCCGTAGACTGACCTGCCTATTATTCAAAGACTGAATTAGGCAGAAATTAAGAAGGAAATGCATTCACAGGAAACAACAGGAAGAAATTCCAAATACTGTTTCTTTTCAAAATCAAATTATTATAGCACTTTATTTTCTATACAAATGACAGTTTAGAATTGGCTGACTATAGAAGAAAATTATAATAAATCTAAGGTTAAAACATGTCTTAAGTATATTAATATAGGTCACCAAATAGTTTGATGTGTTTTCATCTTTATTCATCACAATTTTCACTTCAAGATCGTCTACAACTTCAGAATGGGGAAAAATATTACAGCTGCTTGGAGGGAGTACAAGTTGAATTAAGTCAAATTTTAGAAATAGCATTTAAAATATTTTTCACAAGACAAGTATTTGATAAAGTATGTGAATTTCATACGCTATGTTACCATAGGGGGGGAAACTTCCTGAAAAATTATTCCTTATAAAAGTTCAAGATAAAAACTGCTCAAATGGTGTAAAAGCAGAATGAATACACAGTTACATTTTGAGACTCAGTAACCTAATATATATTGCTCATCAAAACATTCAGAGAAAATATTAAAATGTAACATAACAAAAGAAATAGCACCTTTCATGAAGTTACTTAAAATAAGTGCAAAACTACTGACTCTGAATGTCTAGATGAAAACAAACCATAAAGAAGACAGTAACACACCATCATGTGATTGTGAAAAGTGTAATGTGACATGTTGATTGTAAATGTAAACAATACAGAACATTTAAAGCAAAACTATACCGAGGCATCTACAGCAGGCAAAAAGTTCTTTTTTTTTTTCATTACATACTTATTCTTTCTCTAAACTTGGTCGGTAAATCAGCACACTTTAATATAGGAGGGAAAATTTTTAAGGGACCTGTTTAAGAATTAAAATTCAGGGTATCCTTTCATTAAACACAAGGACAAAAGCTTATTCTTACAAGACCTTTTTGCTATTCAATGGAATTCAGAATAAAATGAATCTGTTTCACATCAGATCTGAAAACTTTTACTTATGTAAATACCACAAAGGATTATCATAACATGATTTTTATAAGATAATTCCACAGTCTGGAGCAGTCTTTCCCAAGCAGAGATTTGAGTACACTATTCAGATCAGACATTTTTTTAACCAGTGGGAAAAAGTATATACTACGTTTTTTTCTAATTTCTACAAATACTTATAGTTGAAAATGTTGCCATTAAACAGTTAATTTAAGTAAAAACAAATTTTTCTAAAAATTAATTTCAATGGCCTAAAAATATTTTCAGAGAATATTTTTCTGGGGCTGCAGGTATAGCTCAGTGGTAGAGCGCTTGCCTGGTATGTGCGAGACCCTTTGGTTCTACCTCCAGAAAAAAAAATACATTGTGACATCTTGAATATTTTTGGCTTATGTTGCCATTTTATGTTAAATGTCTTACTACAGCACATTATCATACTTTCAAATATTGTTATTTATCACACATACTGGCTTATAACTTGAAAAATAGATTGCAAGTTTCAACACATCAGTAAGTTACTGTAATTTTCTATTTTCATTTGTAAGTATCACATAAGCGTCACTGGCAGGTGTCATAATATTGTTATTGAATTAATTTCTAAACATTGATTTAAAAAGCCTGGAGCATATGTTGCAAAAAATTAAATGAAACTAACAAAACTTTCCCCCACATATCACATCCAATTATTTTCTAAGTGATCAAGAACTACCCAGAAGTTGGTAACACTTGCACAGTTTTTGTAAAAAAAATAGACTTGACACAGTATGGAGACAAATATTGGTAAACACCATGTGTTTTAAATTATATTTTAAGAAACAATACAATCTGTGATCTTTCATGGAGATTTTTATTCTTGTTATTAGAACTTGGACTCAAGTGATCCTGGTTATTCTGGAAAAAGCACCTTGTTCGTAGGGATCTTTAATCATCCTTTTCTATAATCACCTCTCCATGAAGCACCTTTCTTCTTTGACGCAACATATGAAAATAGAGCTGTGGAAACACTTGATTGAAAAAAGAAAACAAAAAAATAAGCTATTGTTTCCAATTGTTTATGCTCAAAAACTGCTAAATATAGCAAAGTTTGAGAGTTTGTTTGTTGTACATCGTTGCCACCTCCTACCATGTACAGAACTAAGGAAAAGTGTGTTGATGGAGGCCCATATACCACATCCCTATCTATTGTAATGCCACAGCTAAAGGGTTTTCTTTAATAAAAATTAGAATTTTGATAAATATACCTTCATAATTTCTTGGAAGCCCATGTTTCAACTATGAATTTAGCAATGCTTTGAAATACTGTGCCAGCACCAAAGAAAGCAGGTCCCAAATTGCCTCCTTTCCTGTTCTATCAGCTGTAGTCTGCACGTGTGTGGACATGCCAGTGCACACACCCAAGGTGATCTATGCCCTTCACAAACGGCCGCCCCGTGACATCCGTGCTGCACACACTGGTGATGTGGTTGGCACTCGGGGTAACAGAGGAGGAATTAAGCCTGTGCAGGCTTGGGACATGATCTCAGCACTAGCTAGGCAGCTAATGCCACGGTCCCGGAATGTGCCATAGAATGGGGAGCCCTGGAGGAGCCAGAACAGAGTCCTCCAAGTAGGCCTAGAGTAGATATTCCTGAAAGCTGAGCTAAGTGAGATCTGTTACACAGAAATGCATAAAAACACATGATCATAATTATACAAATCATCATCTGCCCAAATTTGGAGACTATTTGAGGCAATCTGAACCAATGATTCCAATCACAGTATAAATGCTGGTCCATAAACAGATACCAGCTGTAAACAATATAAACGTAAAAATCATAAACAGAGTAAAAAAATCAATGACCCTTTTACGGAACAAGTTTTGAATATCTAACTTAGACAATTTTTGTAAAAATTTATTTTTAGAACCTAGTTTAAACAGAGCAAAAATGCACAGCAGTTCTTATTTTATAAATTTAGGTACCTCCCATATTGATCAATGTAACCATCATATTATACCTCTATTCTAAATATATCCAGGTCATGTAATTTTAAGCCAACAGACTAGTTACTGTAAAACCTTCCATAATAATCCTGAGTAGTTCAGCAGAAGATACAGGCTTGAGTTCAAATCTTGGTACTACCAGGTGGTTGATTTTTTTATGCAATTCATTCAACCTCTCTCATCCAGAATGCTCTCATTGGTGAATGAGAGACACCATTTGTTCTGAGTACAAAAAATTACTCAAAAAGCACATTTAATACTTATAATTAGCAAAGGATTAATATGCAAGGTAAACTTGTTTGCTACTTCTGCTGATATCAATAAGGAATGAAAATACATTCCCTTGCTGACTGGCCTCTGAGAAGTGGAACTCTCAGTAACTGCATGGTAGTTGGGAAGTCGCTGCTGGCACAGGCCAGTGTCTACACCAGCATACCTAAACAACACAGATAAAAGACACTGGTTTAAACTATATTGCAGTGATGCAGACCTATAATCCTCACTACTTTGGAGGCTGAGGCAGCTGAGATGCTGCAAATTCAAGGCCAGCCTGAGCAACTCAGCAAGATCTTGTCTCAAAATCAAATTTTAAAAGGGTTGAGGGTGCAGCTCAGTGGTAGAATGCTTGCCTAGCACATGCAACGCCTTAGGTTTAATCCTGAGTACCACAAAAAACAAAAGCAAAAACAAAATTACTGATTTGAGGTTTCAAACAATTATCTTTTGGGACCCAGATTTCTGTGGATATCTCAGTAGTCACGAGAAAGATGAGAACCCAATGCCCACACTTGTAAAATATAACGGATACTTATACGAGTTCTGGGCCCGTTACCACTAACCAGAGGCTGGGACAAGCAGAGATTGTGACAAGTAGTGCATACATACTCACCTCAGCAATCCTCAGCTGGCTGAGATGGGGAATGGAGGGAGGTTGAAATGGTAGAAGACAAGAGTGGCGAAACACTGTGACCACTAAATCACTTTAGATTTTGGAAATGCTTGAAAATTTCATCCCTCAGGGGGCCAGTTAAGTGTTATGCATGTCCCCTTTAGATGAAATACTCTAGGTGGCGTCAATGGCAATTTTAGCTTCTATAAACTTTTCTCCTTTCCTTAGAGACTTCACTGACATTGAAGTCCCTAATTTTATAGAGAAGGGATACAGAGGGTATATAACAAGTTTCCATTTCTTTTGTATATCTTGCCAGTGACTATCAAATTTGACCTATAAATGTCATTATTAGTATTAAGTAAAGTGAGTAAAGTTTCACCAATTCATTGCAACTACTGAGATGAAGAAAAATTAGTAAATAGGCTGAATTATTAGAAATATTTTAAGAAAAGTAGCTGTTTTAGCTTCAAATATACAGAGCAGAACAATAAGTGCTCCTAGATGAGTTTCCCATTTATACTTAATGGTTAGAAATGATGTGAAATTTTCCTGAGTAGAATGTTTATATTCAGACACATAATTCTAAATGCTTATAAACAGCACACTGAGGCACTCATACTTTTCAAATGATTTTTCTTTCCCTTTAAAAAATTAATCATACTAAGCACATTTCAATGCCTTTCAAAAAGTAATCTCTTTGTGTTAATCTTTTACCTTTTTAGTTACAGCCAGTAAAACATCTGACTCACCCTTCCTTCAATTATTCTAAATCATCAATAAATGAGGGGTGGAACAGATGTCTTAAAAGTGTTTGTAAGCTATTATTTCAAATTATTTTTCCTTGGTTATTAAACTAGCTTATTACATCTTTCCAAAAACTTCCATATAGGTTAAATCAAAGTACTAATAAATATATACTTACACGGTATATATGAGGCCATGGTTATAAGAAGAAAATAGTAGTAGTCAAAAGAGACATTGTATTTGTTAGGAAGTCTTATTGAAAACATTCCTGTTTTCTTCACATATGGCAAGGCAGCGTATATTGTAAGAAGTTCACCAGCAACTCCAACAGGATATAAGATGATAAAAAAATTATATCTAGAGAAAGAAAAACCTCAGAGAATTATTTTTCTAGAATAATTATTGGATTTTACAGCATGGTTCTTAACTACTACTGTATTTAAATAGACATTCCCCTTTCTGTGCATCTGTACAATAACTTCACACAGTAGGTTAATTTTTCTGCTTTAATCATTGGCTTAGTAACTACAGTATCATCTTTCTAAATAAAATTTGCACCCCAAATGGCAATATCTTCTTAGTTGCTCAACTTACTTTACAGCAGTGAAACGCTTTTACACAACTTTTAAAATAGTATATGCAGGTTTTGTATGTTTTGAGATGGGATCACGCTATGTTGCCCAGGTTGGTCTCAAACTTCAAGGCTCAAGTAGTCTTTCAGAGTGCTGGGATTAACTTTTTAAGCACTGTAAAAGGAACTTCTTTGGCACATGGGATCATAGCCATGATTTTGTTTTTATTTTTGTTTTTGTTTTGCAGCTACTCATTTATTAATCAAATGCCATGCTTGAAAACACTATTTTGAGATGCCAATTTCATACTCGAACCTTTAAAATCCCAAACTACAGTACTCATAAAAGTATTTGGAAAACTTCATGGCTAGTAACTGAACATAACTGCTATAGCAGAAAACTGATTATATAAAACATCATAAACTCGTAGTAAGAATACTGTCCAAAGCTGCTTTCACAAAAACATCAGCAAGATAAAGTTTAGATCTACAATGTACCTCAAAAGTCTCATACATTTTAGAGATGGGAGCTTTTGTAAAGTGATTGGATCATAGGGGTGCTATACTCATCAATGGATTAATTCACTGATGAATTCATAGCCAAATGTATTATTAGGAGGTGGGGCCTGGTTGGAGGAGGGGCCAGGAGTGTGACCTGCAAGAGCATATTTTTGTCCCTGCCCCCCCATCTCTCTGCTTCCTGGCTGCCATAAAGTGAGCAACTAGGTTCCATCATGCCCTCCCACCATGTCATTTCTGCCCTGGAGTCAGTTAACCATGGACCAAACCCACTAAAACCATGAAACAAATTAAGCCTCTTTTCCTTAAAGCTGCGGGTGCTGGAAATTTTGTCTCAGCAATAGGAAAGTGACTAATACAAGCTATTTCTTTTTTTTTTTTTAATACAAGCTATTTCAAAGGAATACAATATCGGCTTGCTTAAAATAAAGCCAAGAAAGTTCTATCCAAAATCCCAAATGACTATTTGTTCATTCAGATTGTGGCAAAGTCTCTAACACAGAAGGCCAGCCTACTTATGCCTGGGTTCTACTAGTCTTCAGAAGGAAGAGCTTAAAAGATCCAAGATGATGACATTTCTCTACTAAAGAAAATAGTTTTTCTCTAAGTTAGCAGATTCCTGGATGCCACAGATATACAAAGACAAAAGATGGAGAAGGGCAGAATTATTTACCAAAACAGATTAATGAGTAAAGAAAGATGATCCCTTTATTATACCTGCCATCGTCTCCTTACCCTGCTTTCTTACCAGTCTTGCAGTTAGTTATTATTTACATCAACCTTTTTCCATCTCAATTTTTAAAATCACATTGCTAAACATTTTATGTTCCCTTCTCAAAACACCCAAAATGACTTTAACTTTATGTGGTTCTCAACTTTAGTAGCATTGTTCTTTAATAGGAAAAAACTATCACTCCAAGAGTATCACTCCAAGAATATTACCTTAAAAAGAATGAACATTTCTAATGAAATGGGAAAGAATTCTGTAACTTCCTTGACTTTACTTGTACTTAAAAAATTTACATATCACTAAGTTCTGAGGGAAATATAGGAGATTTAACTACTATAAACCACATTCAGAAAAAGATTTAATGCTTCCTCGAGGACTTCCAATTGTTACCTAAACTTTTCTAAAAGAAAATTCACTTTTGAAAGTAAAATGAGAGTCAATATGAAAACATAATCCCGTACATAGTTATTCTATGGACTTTTCCAAAAAAATTTCAACAGATAAATTCAAAGTGCATTGAAATCCTGACAGTAAGTCAAACTGTTTATAAATATGAAGTTAGTTCTAATGTGAAGTTTTGAGAGCAGCAGTTTCCACATTTGAATTTAAATATGAGTATTATTGTAGACTACTTAATGAGGTTGGCAAGTGTATTTCGACAGCTGGAATTTTAAACATTTTTTGGACATGAAATATAATTATTCATGATTATCATTAACTAACATTATGCTAACACACGCATTTCAAACTTGACTTTATGTATCACCTTGCTTAACATCAAGGCAACTAACAAGCATTTTCTAAGCAGCAAATTTAAACATGCAATGGCAGTTTTGCTCTTTTCTACAAATGAAAAACATGCAAATACATTCCAAGAGGGAGACAAGGCATTAAAGACCAACGTGCCTGACCTAAGGAAAAGCACAAGGTACGTCTGTTATCTCCACACGAATTCTGTGAACACCATGTAAGAAAAAAGGCTGTGTCATGACCTAATGCTTTTAAAGGCTCCAGAAGTCAAGACTATCATGTAAAATAGCACTGACATGCAGTCTAAGATTCAGCTACATTCAAAATTGCCAATGCTTCAAAAAGCTCTATAATCACTAATAGTGAACACGTTTTCATGTACAAGAATAAAAACAACCAAACATATAAATAATAATGCAACTTTCTTATGAAAAACAATATTATTTATGCTCAAACTATCATCTTAAAATGTACTGTGATGTTCAAAATGTTAAATCACAAATTTTTAAAAAAGATCTAGAGATTTTTTAAAAGTCTGAGAGATTACATAATACAACAGTGATAAATCTTGTGTAGTGGGATTATAAGTAACTTTAAAATTTTTATTGTCTTTTTTATTTATGTATTCTAATTTGTCATATTTGAACATATATAAAACATGAGTTATACAAAAAGGACATGTCAGTAGAGAAAGGTGTCAGTCCTAATAGTCTGAAACTAGCTAAGAATTGAGAATGTATTATCAAAAATATCAGAGTTTTAAAAAAAACGAATACACATATTCAATGCTACATAAATACAGCATTGTTTATAATGTCTCCAAGAATTACTTTTAATATTAGAAGGCTGGAAACAATCTAAATTCTAGCAATAGAGAACTGGTTCAGTCATATTGTGGAATACTGTATAACAAAGAGCTAGATCAAAATGCATCTGCACTGACAAAAAAAAACTCCAACATATATACAGAAAGCAAGTATAATATTAGCTGGTTTCTGTTTTTAAAAATCTACATATGTGTTTTCACATTTGTGTTATGAAAATGCTAGGTGAGTAAACAGTTTATTCCTCCATGAGCAAGCCGTGGGTTACACAGGAGGAAAAACAGCTTTCTGTGTTTATTTATATACAGCTGCAGTGTTTGAACTTTTTTCAGTGAAAACATTACTTCTGTAGTTTACATTCTTAAATAATTTTAAGTATGAAAATACTGTTTACCAGGCCGGAGGTTTGGCTCAGCGGCATAAGTGCCTGCTTGGCAAGTGCGAGGTTGTGAGTTCGATCCCTGGTACAAAAAAAATTTATATATATATATATATATAGTTTACCTCTTGTGTCTTGCTTATTTGGAACTTACACCTTGCACTTACTTACTACCACTAATACCTGCTGGGGTTTTTAACTTGTTGCCTGAAAGACATCCTGAGAGGATGTAAATGCACGATACAGTCATGCCTGCATCTCAGTGTTCGGCACCTATGTACCATTTACCACCACTACTTTGTTACTGCTGCTATAACTACAATAACAGAATAAACAAATCTATTCTGGTTTGTTTTTTAGTTTTATTTTATTTTTTGTACTAGGAATTGAACTCAGGACCTCGTGCTTGCCAAGCAGACACTGTGCAGCTGAGCTATATCCCCAGTCTGTTGGCTTGATTTGTTCTCCAAAAAGCGGTTTTGGTGTGCGCTGGTATAATGATGGGCGTGGCTGCCTTCCAAAAAATAATTTTGCTTTTATAATAACTTGGTAAAACCAGTTTCTCAAAGATTCAAGCTTCAGAAAGAATAGGGCGTCTTTCACTTTAAAAATTATTGCATTAGGATATAAATTTGGTCTGCATTCCAACTAATACAATTTCAGTGATAAACTTTTTTTAAAAAATATCTGTCAGAGCTATTTATAGCAAAAAAGAAAAAAGATATTGCTGCTCTAAGGAACTAAAAATTGTGAGTGATTAGTAAAGTAATTTAAATCAATCGAATAAAATACCACATTTTTTATACAGTTTATTCAATATAATTCCAAAAATATATAAGATTTTTTTTTTAATAAGATGTTTTCAAAGGAAAATAAATGACCAATCTTGAGGTTACTTAAGAATATGATTTGCCTGGTATTGATGTTACACAAAATGTATTTCAGTACGGTTCATTTCTGATCATCAAATCCGGCTCTTAGGATACAAGCTGTGGTGCTAATATCCAAAACACAGGCATTCTGGCATCATGGAGCTACAACACACATTTTAACTCTTTGGTGTTAGCTCAGCACACAAAGCCAGCATGCACAGGATGGTGAGAAACTAAACTGCAAGACATTGCCACCTGGCCCATTTAATGAAGTATGGCAAGTGGTCGAGAAGGCTGAATGTGTAGAAGGAATAGCGAGTAATCTCAGTCACAGTCCACGAGACCAGAAAAAGCACCACACTCTCCTCGTTCTGGACCTGCAGAATTACAGAGAAATCCAACGCTGTTCAACCTTGAATTTATGTTTCAGTGAACTATGTGTTGCAACCATTTGAAATATTTCTCATTTCTTCTTATAGTGGAATGTTCAGGTTAGACAAATGCGACACAGAAAACTTAATGCAGCCACCATTAAACAATTAGTTATAAACATGAAACTTACGTGCTATGCAGAAATGGCCAACTATTCACTAGTTTCTCTCCCTCACCCTTCACCCAAGCCAGTAACCCCACCATCCCAGGACAACATCACCTTCTTAAAAATCAGAATAGGAACAATCCGTGCTGATGGGAAACTGTTGTGGTAGAAAGAGAAATAGGAATATGAAGGAACAGAGCCTCTTATGGAGAAGAAGAGCAGAAGGCGGCTTTCTTCTCTGGAAACAAGCCACTAACCTGCTTCTCTTTAATTTTGTCTCTCTAGTCAGTGTTGGCCACTCTGTCACTGTCTTTCTTCTCTTTTATTCCTCAGATCCCTCGTGGTCCTAGCCCAGCTATTATAGTCCTTCACTCCCTGGCACAGCCTCTCCTTTGTTCTGTTAATGTGCTCCTGCTCTAAGAGTAGTAACCCATCTTCATTCATAAAGTGTTGGCCTCTCTGGGAGGCACAGGATCACCGCTATTCACACGGCAGCCTCTGGTTAGGAACCAAGTGGATAGAGTAAGTTGAGTGAAAAACACTACTCAAGACAGCTAAGGCGTGGAGTAATAAAAGGGCAGAAGGTCAAATATCTGTCCCTAAGTAGACCAGAGCCAGGGAGGCTACAAGGAAATAAAGCGGAGTTCAAATGTCAGTCCCCAGACACACAGGAGACAAGAAAGGAATCTGCAGAATGGAAAGGAGGCCAGAAATCTGTCCTCAAGTACACAGGAGACAACAAAGGCTGTCACAAAGGTCAGGAGGGCTGAGCTGGCAAATGTTTCCGACATGGGCTTAAATGGCCCAATATGTATCCTGACCAAGTCAGCTTCATCTAAAAGCCTGAAGCCGTGCATCAGGTTGTCATTATCTCTCTCCTGCCGTGTTTCAGAAATAACACCTTTATTTTTCTCAACCCTAAGTTTGTAAAAATTACTTTTTAACTGACAAATTAGAAGTATGTATGTTTATGGCACACAGTGTGACGTTTTAAAACACAAAGACACGTGAATGGCTAAATCGAGCCAATGGAGGTAACACGCATCGTGTCTTGTGCTTATCATTTATTAGTGGTGGGGACTTCAAATCTACTTTTCTTAGTCATTTTCAAGTACTGTAAATAAAAATCTTATTAACTATAGTCACCACAGTGTATGATAGATCTTTTGCACTTGTTCTTGAGATTTTTGCATACTTTGGAAAAAATACTCATTTTTAATTTAGTCTTTTCCATTTGTTCAGACATACAGAACCACATTGACTTTTATGTCTTTGCTGCAATATTCAATGCTAAATGAGGAAAACTAAATTGCTTACAGTGACACTTTCAATTATACAAAAAGAATAACTTTGGAAGAAAAGAAACTTCAATAGAAAACATTTCAGCTTTTTATCTGACAGATGTTACAATTTTAAGAAACAGAAAAATGTCAGAGAAGAGTACATTATGGATATAAAATACCAATATTTGGTTTTGCTATGTTTCAGTCATTCCACTACAGCACTAAGTCAGTATACAATGATGACTTGATTCCAGCCTAACTCCTTTTGGCCAAATCGTTCTGCTTCCTGAAATGTAAGGATGCTAGTATTTTATAGATTCCTAATGACGAAAAGTTGGCCCACAAGCTCAACTGTGTCCCTTACCGGTTTTATACTGTGAGTAACCAGCCACACCATAAAGATTCTTGAACTCACTTGGACCCCAGTCACAAGCACAGAAGTAGGTACAATTCCTTGAAGAGAAAAATAAGTCAACTACTGCCCTAACAGCAATTTATAACAAAAAGATAAAATTCAAAGAAAAACTCACCAATTAAACAGTGGACTATCTGTAAGCAAATAAAAAAAATCACAGGTCAGTAATATAAATATAAAATAAAGCCCTGTCAACACTGGTAACAAACAAACCCATATGTGGGATGTAATGAGCAAAATAAAACTGATATTTTTCAACAAAAACACTATCAGATAAGCATTATAGAAAAATAGTATGATGAAAAACTTACCTCAAGCAAGGCAAATGTTTGGAAAAATTTAAGTGTCTTCTGAATACTTTTATATAAACCTCTGTGTGTTCCTTTTTCCATGTAAAAACGTATCATTGCAATAGCTAGAACCAACCACCTAAAGAAAATAAAAGTATTTTATAAAGTTCTATCAAAATTAATATCACTAATGTGTGTGCATGCTCAAAGCAGTAATATTCATAATAGCTAAGAGGGGGAAGCAAACTAAGTGTCCATCAATGACTGAATGGATAAACAACATATGGTCTAAACATACAGTGGAATATTACTCAGTCTTCAAAAGGAAAGGAATTCCAACACTTGCTATGACATGAATGAACCTTGAAAACATTACACTCAGTAAAATAAGCCAAGCAAATGGACAGTGAAGATGGCCACACAGTAATGTCGATGTATTAATGCCACTTAGCTGTACACTTTAAGAAATTTAAGATGATTAATTAAATGTACATAATATAATTTTAAAAATACCACTGAACTTCCTGAAAAGAAATGCCACAATTTACATAATTTTGCTACCTATATATTTATATAGTTATGCTAGTTATATAGTTATACAATATATCACTATGATCTTGGTTTATCATTGTTTTTTTTTTAACCCACGAGAAAAAAAATGACAAACAGTACTTTTATGCTGATGCTAGAAAAGGAAGAATAGAACATATAAGGCACTAACTACAGACAAAACAGTGTCCAGTATATTTCTGGTTTCAGCAAATAAACTGAAATACTAACGAACTTACTACCAAAAATAAGATTTTTGTACAGCATTTTAATAACACATAAATGTATCTTGAGATAAAAGCTTTCAAAATCAGTAGTTTATGTAAATAAGTACTTTATACAAATACATAATATATTACATTATGATATACAAGTAGAAATCTTCAATAAGAATCATCATTTACTATTTACGTAATTTTCACTAAATAACTGATTTACTATAGAAGGAATGCATATGGGGGATCAGACGTAAGCCTGTTTTCAAAGAGTTTATTTTTAAAAAAGAAAAAATACATACACCCTCACTTTTCAACTAAGAGTCATATACAGTATTAAATATACATTCTGTTCCCATATTTAAGAGTCCTTAAAATATAAACTGTACTTGTAGAGATAAGCTTTTTCCTACTTTTCATTCTTCCTAGAGTCACGAGAGAGCATGTTTCCTCAGTTTCCCTTACAATTACAAAAGTATGATAAAGATTAAGAAAGGCGGCTCATTTATTGCTTTTTGAAATCTTGAATAAATACATCCCTGGAAATGAGTAGCCCAGTCTTTAAGAGCAAAGCACCTAAGAGGATAAAATTATGGAGTCTTAACTTTAAACTAAACCACACTCACTCATGTCATGGACAAGTCCCTGGAAAAGATTCCTGCAAAGAAACTACTGACTGAACAGGGTGAAGATGTCAACTCCACAGAACAGTCAGAAAACAGCAGAATGGCATTTCTAGAACTTCTCCTCAGCACAGAGTGAGGTAAATGCACTGACATTCTTAGCAGGTGTGACAAGAAGTCAGGTAAACAAATGGCTGACACTAGCAAAGACTCTAGAAATGCAGAAATATTCATATTGTCAATAATATTTTCAGATTATTTGCTATGTTCTAGACACTTACATATTAATTCATGATACTCACATAACCCTCCCGTAAGAGATTACCAGTACCCTATGTTACTGGCAGAGGAAAGGAGTACGAGGGACAGCCAGACAGCCATTTGGGGTCTGGATCCACCTTTGAGCTTGAAATGTGCTCCCAAATCATTATGCTGTCTTGGTCTGGCTCTAGGTAGGTACTGTGCCCTGGGATATGGCTATAGCAACTCATGTTTAAGTAAGCACATTATAGAAGTTAAGTGGAGAGCATGTGTGCAAGTAACTGCTTAAGTGTGCTTTCAAAAAAGAAAAAAATGTTGAAGGCCACTTCAAAGTAATCTAAAAATTAAAGTTTCAGATCTAAATTTCAGAGGAAGCAAATGATGAGGTTAAAATACAACCTCTGAGGTCATTCCGGTTCTCTTCCCACTATCCCAGCAATCCCACAGCTTCACTGCATTCAACCTACAGTTTCACCTCACGTGAGAGCCAAGCGTGAACTTAGCACTGGGTTTTAATCTGGATAGTGTTTTAGCTCGCTTCTAGGCTTAAAATGTATGATTACATTATTCTTGATTCCAAGTCCCTGTGCTTCTGATAAGAACATGAAAAGTTAAATGTTTTATTCACATTTCTCACACATTTGTCTTTTTCTAGGAGAAACTCCACATACTAGAGATAAGTATAAGAGGCAATTATTAACCGGCCAAAGAACTGATCAAAGGATTAATTTAAAGGTTATCTTCTACCACTTTGAATTTCATTGTACAAAAGTTCACACATTACATTCAATGTTAGTGTTGTTCTATAGGTGGCAGTATTGCACCAAGCAGTACAGCATCACAGACCCATTACACTGTTCAAAATAAATTAACACACTCTGGGATTCAAGGGGACCACCAAAACATCTGTATCTGTTTTCCAGTAAACAAAGCCAAGCCCTAATCTAACCAGCACTCACTTCCTAAAACCATTGTCACAGGGAGAGATAATCAAAATCTGTCTCAGGGCCCCACATTTAATCAACTTTGGACTTCTTTCAACCATCAGGTTGCCAATTGTAGTAAAACAACCCAAATGCAACTGGGATTTTTGCCAATAGGAATTCTTTTCTGGGATACTGTGTTGTTTTCTGTATTTACACATTCCAAGGCAATTGATTACATGTATGCCCCAAAATAACAAAATAAACAACAAAAAAATGCTCTCTATATAGAAATTTCTTGCTTGCTTGATTGATTTGTTCATTTATTTATCTTTCAGGCTCAACATTAATTGCTAAGCCAGGTACTTAGCTAGGAAACAAGAGAAAAAGACTCAAGTTAGTAAGTGAAGATACTAAAGAAATAATAAGAAATATATGCCATGACTTAGAAAATGGAGAGGCCTTCCTCTCTGGCCAGGATAGCAACAGTGACCCTGACAAACCCTATTGTCTTTCCTAGCTATCTGCAGGGCTTGTTTTTCTTCTGAGATTAAGTTCTTAAAACTGCCCATCTATTCCTTGAAAAATAGTTACTTACAATTCTAGCTCCCTTTTTAAAAAGATTAGCATTGCTTTTTGTATTTTTATTGTGAGCAATTCCAAATATATACAAAGGTAGAGAGAATGGTATAATGAACTCCCCACGTGCCCCAAAACCAGCTTCAACAATTATCATCGCATGAATGCTCTTGTTTCCCACAAACCTTGAGTTCCTCCCTACCCCTAATTATTCTGAGTCATATACACACTATCCTATGACTCATAAATATTTCATTATGTATTGCTAGAACAGTTTAATAAGTAAAACTACCACATTACTCACTATTTCATGTACAAAATGGCTTGTCAATATCAAAGTATTGAGCCACAGTACAAATTTACTCAACCGTCTCTTAATTTTTAAAAATCACAATTGAAATAGGAGTCACACACTGTGATTAGTTGGTATGTCTTTCATGACTCTTTGATCTCGAAGTTTTCCCTTCTTCCTTCCTTTCCTCCCTTTCTCTTGCAATTTGTCTGGTACACAGCAAGTGATTGGTCCTGCAGAATTATTCTTCATGTAAATTTTGCTAACAGAACATCCACATGTCACTTATTATGTTCTGTTCCCTGTATTCCCTGTAAACTGGTAGCTAGTTCTAAGGTCCAATGAGATTCATGTTTGATTTTCCGGCACAGATAACATTTATGTAAGTAGTTCCGGGTACTACTTTTACAAGGAACACATAATTTCTGGCCACTCCTCTTTTTTGTAATGTTGGCAGTGAAGAATGTTTATTGCCTAGATTCACTATTTTAATAGTTTTCAAAAAATGATGACATTCTCATCTGCAATTTCTCTTTAAAGGAGCCATTTGAAACCTTTAACAAGAGAATGGTCTTCAACTTTCATATATCTGTACTTTCATATGTTGTTCATTAATATCTTTAAATTGCCTTATCTACACTAAATTAATACTTTCTTTTGCAATCCATACATGAGTGTTTCAACTGACCGCACATAAACACTCAACACCAACAATACTTAAACTGAAAGGTTCAGGCAAGCGAAGAACCTGGTAACTTGGTCTTAGATTAAGACTAAGACCACATGCCCTTTGAGATATACTGGTAAGAGAATGAAAGTCAAGCCAAAACTGGAAGGAAATATTTAGAAATCACCAAGTTTGCAAAGAACTTGTATCCAGACTACATAAAGAAATTTAAACTCAGTATCAGGATATCAAACAACCCATTACAGGAAAAAATGAGTAAGAGATTTAATAGACACCATACTCAAGAAGACAGAGAAGTAACAAGCACATGAAGAAAAGTGCGATTAGCTGTGAGGGAAATAAAAAAGAAAATGACAAAGGTGTGATACAATACACTTATGTCTAAAATTACCGTGAGTGGCCATATCAAACATTGCTAAGGGTGTGAAGCCATTGAACTTCATTTATTGCCAGTGAGAATGTCAAAAAGGACCAACTGCCTGTATAAACAGGTTGAGAGTTCCTTAACAAATTAAAATTTTGATCATTTTATGATCCACTTGTAGGTATCTAACTAAAAAAATTAAATCATATGGCCATTCACAACCTGGTACACAAATGTGCAAGGATTTATTTGTAATAGCCCCAAACTAGAAAAAATTCAAATGCCCATATGCAGAAATATTGATAAAGAAATTGAAATCCACATAATCAGTCTCTCTTCCTCTGCAATAAAATGTATTAAAAAGATATGGCTGTTACTTAATTAATATTTTGGGAAATGAACCTTGGGTTCACTGTTCCATTAACTCTCATTATGTATACTGTGAAAATATCTAAGTTTTTCTTTTTGCAAGAAGTGCAATTTTAAATTAACCTTTGGGGATAAGAATCCATCTTTTAAACATCCACCGTGCAGCACAGTGCTAAAGCTTCATATCTATCATTTCTATTCTTTGTAACAACTGAGTGAAACAGTTCTCTCCTCCCAATTTTACAGATGAAAAAACTAAGGTTGGGAGAGATTTAATAAGTTATCCAAAGGTTACCCAGCTACAAAGTAGTGAAACAAAACCTGTAATAAACACATCCCTGTGCTGTTTACAGATTGAAATCCAAACAGATCTCTGAGACATCAGAAGCCCTTTGCAATAATCCAAGGCCCACATCCCACACTACACCTCAGTCCTGTTTGCTGTTGCCTCAACTGATGTCTTGCAATTTCACATCTCTACCCTAACTCGTGCTATTTCATCATCCACGTCTGTTAAGTCCTACTTATCCTTCAAAGCTTAGTTTAAAGGCTGTGATCTCCTTTATAAAGCTTTCTCGGATTTTCTCTACCTGTCTTTCCTCTGACACCTCTGGGGAGCACTTATCTCATTTTTTCATTGCAATCATTATTTACACATAAATGTTCCCAGTTACATTTCTTCAAAAACAAGTCTAGAATATTTAACTTATGTCTCACACTTGACCTAGGACAATGCACTTATACCTATGGGCTCAAATGTTTTTGCTGAAGAGCTGGGAGGCTGTTGCATTTGCCTAACCAACAGCCTATTACAAGGAAGTATCATAAAAATCCTTACCTCCTTCAAAGTTGTAATTCTACTCCTGGGAATTTATCCAAACCACAAAATTCAACATGGACAAAAAGCAAAATGTCAACAGGGCCATGACTTTATAAGTAATTGTACATTAACTATATACACTCCTGTACAACCATAAAAATGTGTAATTATGAAGTCTATATACAAATAATTGTTAGAATATTAAGTAAAAAGGAGAATATACAATAGGGCAGATACTGTGACAACAATGCATTAAAGTGTATATTCACTCATTCATTCAGTAAATATTTACTGAGGACTTCCTGAAGTGTGCACTATAATAGGAAGACAGAAAATAAGCAAAGAAGCATTAGAAGATTTGTAGTACAGTTATAAGGTCATAAATGAGATAGAGAAAAAAAGCAGGCAAGGGAGATAAGAAGTGTTAGTATGTGGGTCACTATTTAAATGAAGATGCACAGATAAAGCCTCTTTTAAAAAGGAGATTTGAGTAAAAACTTGAAGAATGCTAGACAAGAAAGGAAAAATGAAAGCTTACATTAGGCTCACAGAATTAGACAAGCCCTTTTTAACATTTGTGTAGACATTTGTTGTAGTTATTAAATACTATTTTATTGTTTTCAATTATACAAAAAAAACCCTCAAAGTTCTGTCATAAGGGAAATAAACAAAACAAGGTAAAGGATCAAAAAGAATTTCTCTCAGTCACCCCTCTGTCACTCCACTAAATGTACTGTGATTTCACCCCGATTTCAAAACCACAATTTCTCCAACCTTATTTACTACCACTCCTTAACATGATACTCTGATTCAACAAAGAATACACCAGCCTTGCATCTATTTATTTCTGTAATTTATCTCATTTGAAATGCACAGTCTGTGTGCAGGCAAATTCTATTCCTCCTTCAGTGCCCAATGCCCATAGAAAAATTCCACCCAGAGTTAATTACAAGGATTATTCCATTTCAGTTACTCTTGCCTGATGGAAATGACAAGGGACAGGGACATTCTAATACAGGCAGAGAGACGAGACGGGTAAGTTTAGAAAGAGCACTGGGGAAGGGTAAGGAGAACAGCAAGCTATGAGAACACAAAGGAGAGAGCATCTAATTCTGCTGGAGAGAGGTAGGACATCTGGAAAACTTCAAAGAGGGTTACTTGGTTAGAAGCCACAGGAAGATCACAGAGTGAAAAGGCTGAGCAAAGATGCAAAGTGCAGTGATTAGGAATCTGAGGAACAGAAATCAGAGGTGAGTTACAAGGCAAGAAAACTGAGCAGAGGAATCAGAGCGCATGCTGCAAACCACCTTGAATAAGAGACAGCTTCAGTCCCTTAGGTGAGGACAAGTTCAATAAAGTTCATAAAACTGTATTTGTTGAGGTTTTATTGCGTGCCAGAGATTGCTGGGTTTTTTTTCTTTTTGATGTATTATTATATCAATTTTTGTTTTCTACAATTCTGTGAGGGGTATAAAATGCCCCTCACAGAATTGTAGAAAACAAAAATTGATATAATGAGTCAATTATGACTTTTTGCTTTAAAAAAGCAAAAAGTCAAAATGAGTCAATGGGAATCACTGAAGGCTTTGTGTATTCTTTTCACTGAAGATGTTAAACTGGAATTGTGTTGGGCAGTTGTTTTGAAAAGGGAAGCTGGCCTTCAAAATACAGCTGGAAAAGGAAGGGGCCATTGATCAATTAACACATGGCAGGTATTGTACTCTAAAAGTGTGTCTTCACTGAGATCATCCCAATGAAGCCTTTCAGTCCCTCCTGCATTGAAAGGCAGCAGGGCATGATGGGTACCGGAAATGATCTCCAGTTGCTTTGAATATGTTACTTTTATCTCCTTTCAAGATTATAAAATGCGGGAAAGGAGAAAGATGAAATGGCACATCTCTGCACTTGCACAGTCTGGGTTGAAATCCATGTCCAGCCTGTGCTGTTTGTGATGTTGAGCAAGCGACTTTGTCTCTGTGCCCCAGTTTCCCTATTTATAAAATGCTACGGCATTTTCTACCCCTCACAGAATTGTAGAAAACAAAAACTGAGATAATAATACATCAAAAAGAAAAAAGACCAGCAATCTCTGGCACGCAATAAAACCTCAACAAATACAGTTTTATGAACTTTTTTTGGTATTCGTAAACTGAGCACATAATAGTCAATGCCGTACTCAAAGAAGTACTAAATCTTTGCTAATCACATTGGTCTGTATAAATACTAGAGGAAGCTTAAAACACTTTTCTTCATATTTATATATGCTAACGATACTTTGTGCGACACTGGGAAAATAGCTTTCCCAAGAGGCAATATAATGGAGCGGTAAAGTGTTTTCCCAACATGTTTGGAGAAGCTATGGACACCGAAGTCACTTTGACAGCTCGTTGAAGAGCGACTGTCATTCTGTAACCCTGAGTCGTAAGTCACACCAAGAGCCAGAAATAAAAGTACAGGATATCAGTAATGGAGCCTGGGGTCATAAAGATTCTGGATACGATTACCAGACCGTGGTTAGGGAGGTTTTAAAAAAGCAAAATCGTCCCAAGTAAGGAGCGCTAAGAACTATGCTTACATAAATAACTAAAAATCGCGGGGAAATGAACGGCTAAGAAAACTCCGCGCACCCATCTGCTGCAGCAGCAGCAGCACCAGGAAATACACTGGGCCCTGAAGCGGGTTTGGGGCTCGGACAGCTCCCGGCCCGGGGATGGGGGTGCTGGTGGCCGTGACCCAGGCTTTTCTTCAACAGCAGCAGGAGGCGGCGGGCGGCAGTCGCCTCCCCAGCAGGTCGGCCCTGCATTCCTGCCCGGGTCTATACTTAACCTCCAACCCGCGGCCCCGCCGCCAGCCACGCAGTGCACCGTATTAGGCAATGCCAGGCGACAGCGCCGGGCCCGCCGCCCCGCTCCATTCAACCCGCGCGCGCCCCTCCCCCACGCCGCCGTGCGCGCCCCCACATCCGCGGCCCTCTCCCCGAGCCCGAAAAGCCGGGGCCGCGCGGCGAGGAGGCCCCTCGGGGCGCACGAACCCTGCGGTCATGGCGATGTTGTAGAAGGTGAGCCAGGCGGTGGCCAGGAAGCCCAGGCGCCTCCTTCTGCCAGTAGCCTCCTTCTCCTCGCCGGCCTCCGAGGCGCCGCCGTTGGTGCCGTCCTCCTCGCTGGACGCCATGGTGGCCCCGCACCCCAGGGACGTGGCGGAGAGGGGGAGCGGGGTGGCAGGGGGCCCGGCCGAGCGTGCCGCGGTCGCCGCCTCCGTCCAGCGCCCCATGTGCCGCGCGCAGGGGGCTCGGCGCCTGCTGCCAGACAACCGCAAGGGGAGGAGCGGGCGCCCCCGTCCCCCGCCCCCCGCTCGCTCCGCCCCTGTTCCCGCCTCCCGCGGCGGAAGGGAGGGGGCCGAATCTCAGCGTCGGGACCTGGGCGATGAGGGGCGCCAGAGCTGCTGTTTCCGGGGGCGCTGTGGCTTGCCATGCAGATCTGCTCACCGGCCAGCCGAGGGGACCTCTTCCCGGGGAGCACCCCATGTTATGCGCCCTGGAGGGTGCACTTGCCAGTGCGCGGTGTTGGATCAGACCTCGCGCACCTGGACCCAAAGTGGCCTTGCCCCACCCTGCGTTTTGGAAGCGCTTTCTGGGTGGGGGTTGGGATGCAGACAAGTAGTGGGGTCTTCCCATCAAAGACCCGTTCTTAAGAGCTCCGAGGCAAAAAGCGCCAGCTTCACCCAGTTTCGCTGTTCCCCGCCAGACAGGTGTGCAGAGTACGGTGAGGTTGACTTTCTTTCGTGGGTTTAAGGGCATGGATAGCAGCTGGGTGCACAACGCTGAATGTTGCGTGGAAACTGGTGGAAAGTAGAAATGACAAGATACCCCGGAAGAAAAGTTTGGGCTGTCTAGCCTTGAGCCAAACGAGAGTCTTTTCCAGCTGGAAAGGTGGTGTCGTCCTGTTATCCATGCTCTGAATCTCTTTCCCTTTTTCCTCTCTTCCTTTGAAGATCCGCGCTTGCCCCTAACAGCTCCTTCCTCGTGCCGCTTAACGCTGGCGGTTAAGAAGGCAGGCTCTGGAGTCAAGTTACTGAAATACAAACCTTCTATTCCTGACTCTATCCGGCTTATTAGCAGTGTGAATTTCGGCAGCTTTACCTTTCTATGCCTCAGTTTCCTCAGTGGGGATATTAAAAAAAATTAGCCTCTTAGAGTTGTGAAATTGTCCATGAAAAACACATATAGGCCTGAAACAGTTTGTCACACACACCACCCCCATCAGTGTGTTACTGCTAAGCTGGTGCTCTCGCCCTTAGTTCTGCGATAAAAATTCTGCACAAGCCAACGAAAGCAACCTTCTGGTCAGGCAGGTCTTCTAGAACCAGAGCCAAACCACGGAGGAGGACAGACTGGGGAGCGCAGAGCCACCCCTTACACGCTAGCCAGGAGTTCCTGCAGGTACTCGGTTATCCCAGCACGCCAAGTAGGGTGCACCAAAGGGAAGAAAGGTTCACGCTGGTCTCCACTCTAGGAATTACACGCAAGTAGCACTGCCACTCTGCTCTTGGGAATTTGGAAAAATTCAGAGAAGACCGTCCAATGAGGTTTGAAAAAAAGAGGGAGGATAGGAGAGACCGAGACAACCATTAGGAAGAAAGGCATGGCTAAAATTGCACAATTTTGATTTTAAAAAACTATGAACCCCTACAAAAACGCCTTTAAATTAAAAAAGAATAATGCAACTGTTTATTTGCAAGCAGCAACATTGCATAATTAGGATATCCTATCACTCCTAAGATAAAAGGCTACTGGAACTAGTGGCAGATACAAGGTCAATATAACAAAAATCAGTTTTTCTGTATACTAGCAAAAAAAAAAAACTAGAAATGAAATTTAAAATAAAATTTTTCTATCAGCATCCAAAAACATGAACTGAGTAGGGATAAATTTAACAAAATCTGTGCTAGTCTTGTACACTAAAGATCTATAGATCACTGCTGAAAACTAAGTCACTGATGAAAGAAGTGAAAGACAATAAATGATAATTCCGTGTTCGTGACCTGAAAGACTCAATACTGTTGAGATATAAATTTTCCCCCATCCTAGGTATTTTTACTGTAACAAGGTAATTCTAAAATTTATGGGGAATTCCTCTTAAGGCTTACTGTAAAATTACAGAGTTCAACACTGTAGTAGGAATAATGAGAAACATACAGATTAGTGAAACTGTATGGAGTCCACATACAGACCCATCAGTACATGGCCAACTAAAAAGCTGAGATAATCCAATGTCAAAACTGTAATGCTTTTGAGAATGCAGTATAACTACGAGATGTCCATATAAAAATGAATCTCAATTCTTACACCGCAAATATTAACTTGAAATGGATCATAGACCTAAAAATAGAAGCTAAGATTATAAACCTTCTAGAAGAAAACATAACAGAACCTTTATGACCTTGAAGAGGGCAAATATTTCTTAGATGCACTCAAAAAATCAATAATCTAAAAAGAAGAAAAATTGAACATCAAAATGTGAAAGCTGAATCTTTTAAAATTAAAACTAAAAACAAAAATATTCACAATACATTTATCTGACAAGAAACTTGTATCCAGAATATATTAGGAATCCTTACAACTCAATAAACGATCTGATATTATAAAGGAGAAAAAAATCAAGTAGACACTTTACAAAGAAAATATAAAAACAGCCAATAGCACATGTAAAGATTCTTGACCTTATTAGTCATTTTAGGAAATACAAATTAAACCACAAAGAATTATCACTGCACAACCACTAAAGTTGCTAATTTCAAAATGTTAGCAAGGGTGTGGTGTGATTGGCATTCTTGTACAAAGAGAGAGAGACAAGTGCTTTGGAAAGCACCTGGCAATTTCTTTAAAAGATCAACATACATTTGCCATGTGACCCAGCAATTTCATGCTTGGTGTTTGAGAGAAATAAAACCATATATGCACACAGAGATTTGGATATAAACATTCATAATAGCTTTACTAATAGTAATGCAAAACTAAAAATAACCACATGTCAAATAGACAAGTCATAATGTGTTCATATATGGGATATTACTCAGCAATAAAAACGCATAAAGTGTTACGGCACAAACAAATCTCAACTGCATGCTGAGCAACAATAACTAGACACGAAATAGTACATAGTGTGCAATTATTCTTATATGGAACTCTAGAAAATGAAAATCTATAGTGACAGGGTTATCTGGAGCTGGGGATGTCTGCAGAGAAAGTAAACTAATTCTAGGCCCAGGAATCTTTTTAGGATAATGTAAATAGGTTCAGTAAGTTGAGTTAGTGGTTATACAAGTACACCTTTATCAGAACTCAACATACTGAACACAGAAAATGGATGCATTGTTGTGTAAATTATTACTTAGAGTTGAGTCCAAAATGTCATGAAAGCAAGTATCTTAAAGTGTAAACTTGACAGTATTATTCATGTTTAACATACAACCAAATATTGTGGCAGAATGGATTTGTGTTTTCTGGTTAATTGTTTCCTTTTCAAATTGGTGTTCTCTGTTGGTGTGGTTTGGATTGGTTTGGTTTTTTGAAGCAAGGTCTTGCTACGTAGTTCAGGCTAGCCTTGAACTCACTACATAACCCATGCTGTCCTCAAAACTGTGGGCAATCCTCCTGCCTAAACTCCTAAATGCAGGGATTATAGGTGTGCATCTCTCATTTTCACAATAGCTATGCTTTTCACAAATTCAATGTATTAACATTTCTTTAAAACTCTGTGCATGTGTGCGCGCGTGTGTTTATTCTGGTAATGGGGATTGAAACTAGGGCTTTTGTACTGTGATACATCTCTCAGAATTCTGGGATTACAGGAAAATTTGCTCAAATGGTACCAAGATAGTTTCTACTCAAGCAGAAAAAAAAGAATATCCATAAAGTAGCACCACGATTCCAGGGGTATGCCACTATCCCATGCTAAACAAAACAAAAGAGAACCAAAAAAAAGCAACAAAACAGTTTTAAATACTCTAGGAATAAATAATATCAACAAGTGTATAAAAATGTCTTTTTAAAAAATTAATAATTCATTTTATATTAGTGATCCAAAGATGATACTAAAATGAAAGAAAAATGAGGCCTATCTTCATGAAGCTACAAGGTTTTATTAGCAGATAAGAAAATTGTACAAATAAATGTATTCCAAATGTAATTAGTAACATACCAGTTCTCAGCTGGGAAGCTAACCCAATCTCTCTCTTTTTTAGGGTTGAACTCAGGGTCTTCTCACTGAGCTACATCCCTAATTTATTATTTTGAGATGGAATCTTGTAAGCTAGGCTCTAACTTGGGATCCTTTTGCCATAGTCTCTGAGTTTGGGGATTATAGGCATGTGCCACCACCCCGGACTAGCTTCCTTATTGTTTATGGTTATGAAAACTGAGGATGTTGTTTTAGAGCTTAAGTAGAATCTCCTTCAGGATAGAATCCAATCTGGCTCTAGGCTAAGAGTTGCAAATCAGTATTTTTTAAGTAAAAACCTGCTCTATAGGTACA
This sequence comes from Dolichotis patagonum, assembly GCA_004027295.1. Classification (NCBI taxonomy): domain Eukaryota; kingdom Metazoa; phylum Chordata; class Mammalia; order Rodentia; family Caviidae; genus Dolichotis; species Dolichotis patagonum. The sequence continues at coordinate 93,188 of PVJX010002735.1, forward strand.
TTATTATAAATAAGAATTTCATACTTAATGAACTATTTAATAACTTAAAATTAATCATGGAAACTAATCATATATGAATGCTATTATAAACATTATGCGTGACTAAATATAGTATAAAAGATAGTATTTTAAATTCTCCTCTGAGAAGTTGTTCTATATTGGGATAGATTTACCCACACAGCTTTCGAATGAAGACCCGCTTTTTTCTTCCTGAAAATTTCCCCACTCTATGTGTTTTTCATTGTGCTGAGCCTGGAATTTCCTGCAAAACTGTAGTCATTTTTCTGAAACCTTTGAATGGTTGGTGCTGAGGAGGAACAGATTACTTTCTTTGACAAGGTCTTCATTTTCAAAGAGCCTTCTGAATAGTTTAGTGGACACCGTTACAGGAATCACCATAAAGCCACACTAGCTAAGAAATGCTAATCTGCTATTATTTATTAGATGTTAGATACACTCTACAGGAGGAAAGAACAAAAAGTAGAAGATTGAGTAGAAATAAAATAAATTGATGGAGTTTATATGTATTATAAAACAGTCATTTATTATGAAAAAAAACTACTTACAAACACTGGCATTATAAAGATTTGCTCGATCTTCTCCAAAAATACAAAGTTAAAGCATGCCAGAAGCAGCAGATACTAAAATATCTCTTTGGGAAGGAAAAACAATCTAGGTTCAGGAGAACTGTGATTTGCAAAAAATTTTGCTGTTTTGAACAACAAACCTCTGATATATTTATGTGATCATCTAACAATGTTCATAGTAATTGCAAATCATTGCAAAGAGGTAATTGCTGGTTATTTGAAAGTTTATTGGTATAATTCACATATGGCATGTCTGTGCATATTGAAAAA
>PVJX010002735.1:94144-122608 GCA_004027295.1 Dolichotis patagonum
ACTTTGAATACCATTTTAATATCCACTAAAGATATCTAAGTGATAAAAAAAGTTCTTACAAGAAACACATTGTCGGGCCAGGGGTTTAGCTCAGTGGTGTAAGTGCCTGCTTGGCAAACAAGAGGTCGTGAGTTCGATCCTCACCAGCAAAAAAAAAAAAAAAAAAAAAAATTGTCTTTAGCAGATTCAGTGAAGCCATCTAAGTCTTTAATTAATCTTACTGAAAATTTTTTAAAGAAATTAAGTTTTTTCAACAGTAGCTCTATTCAGGACAGATATGTGTTGAATGGGATTTTAAATGTGTCTTTAAAAGAATTTTCCATTTTCTCTAAGTTGGTCATGATATTTTGTTATCTTTTTAACATCTGTGGCATCTGTAGTGTAGTTTCTTCTCTCATTTCTAAAATTGGTAATTTTGACTTTTCTTTTTCCCCAACAGTTTCTTTATAGATTTATCAATTTATGGATCTCCTAAAAAACTTGATTTTAGTTTCATTTATTTTCTCTATTATTTTTGTTCCCTTTTTTATTGATCTCTATGCTGATGCTTATTTATGTTCTTATGCTTTTAAGGTTTTATTACTTTTTCTAGTTTTCTAAGGTAAAATATTTTTTACCTTAGAAAACTAGAAATATTTCAAATATTTTTTACCTTAGAAAACTAGAAATATTTCAAATATTTTTTCTAGTATAGGTGCTATATTATGCTATAAATATCTTACAAAATTTGCCATAATTTTTTTCATTCCACTCAAAATATTTACTAACTTCCATTTTTATTTTCTTTCACCTGGGATATTTACAAATGTGTTAGTTTCCAGAAACTTAGATGTTAAAAAGTATCCTTTCATTGTTTGTTTCTAATTTACCTTCACTGTAGTCAGAGGACACACTCTGAATGAGTTATCAAGATTTGTTTTATGACCCAAAATATGACCTAACCTGGTAAGTACATCCTGGGAAGCTAAAAAGAACATATATTCAGCTTTTATGGGATGTAGTGTTCTATCGATCTCAATAAACTTGGTTGATAGGACTTTTCAAGTCTTTTACAGACCTACTGACTTTCTATCACATTCAGACAGTGGAGGTGATAATACCAGTTATAATTATGAAGTTTTCTATCTTCCTTAAAGTTCCATCAATTTTTGTTTCATGCATTTTGAATTTTGGTTATATATAAAAATGTAATGAATTGTTACATCCTCTTGATTATTTGACCCCTTTCTCATTATTAAAGGATTTTCTGTATCACTGATAATAGTCATTATTCTGAAATCTATTTTCTTATATTAATAGAGTTACTACTGATTTATTAGTGTCAACAGAGCATATCTTTATATTCCATAATATATTCTTATATTTAAAGTGAGAAAAAATAATAAATAAAGTGGGTTTCTTGCAGATAGCCTGGTATTTTTTATTCAGTGTGAGACATTGTATATTTTACATTGTTGGATGCTGGATACTTTTCTGTTTGTATAGCGTTCTTGAACTTTACTCTAATACACAGGTTACTTGAAAACAGTTTGACCTTTTTAGGTCTTGCTTTTATTTTTTTTATTTTAAAGAGAATAAAACAAAAGAGGGCAGAACAAAGCATAGCAGAACAGAACAACATAAGCAACACAGCACTTTACAGTAAGACAACCGGACATTAACAGTAGCTGTCAAAATACCTCTTTCTCTGCTATAGTTGAGCATAGTTTCAAATACAATAATATCAAACATACCAAAATAGTATAAAACCATTCAAAAGAATGAGAGAATTACAGGACATTCTGAACCGAGTAACAGAGAATGACCAATGGCTACTATAATATCTCATTTTCAATAAAAAATTTGTTTATACTATCACATATGTTAAAATCCCAATAAGACACAACATGATAGAACCGATGGTAATAGCAGAGTAGAAGCATGGTAGGACTTTTAAGCAAGATGATATTAAATCAGCAATGGCTGTCATAATGTTTTGTTTTCTTCAAAACAGCTGTTCATACCATCACACATAATAAAGTCAAACAAAACAGATTAAAACCATTCCAACTGATGAATGAAAACGTTGAAAGGCTTCAAAGCAATGAAATGGGAAATCATGATTACCATAAAATCTTATATACTCTTACCAACTCTCATACTAGAGAGCCTATACGGTATTTACACATGTGAGTTTGGTTTATTTCGCTTATGAGTATGGTTTCAAGTTGTGTCCATTTATTTATAAATATCTCAATGTGATCATTCTTTATAGCTGAATAGTACTCCATTGTGTAAAAATGCCACAACTTTTTTATCCATTCCTCAGTTGATGGTAACTTAGGTTGTTTCCAAAATCTGGCTATTACAAATTGTGCTGCTATGAACATGGGTGCACATATATCACTGTGGTATGATGTTTTCAGTTGTTCTGGGAATATTCCTAGAAGTGGAATAGCTGGGTCAAAGGGGACTTCCAAACCCAGCTTTTTGAGGAATCTCCAGACTGACTTTCACAGTGGTAGCACCAGTCTACACTCCCACCAACAGTGCAGAAGAGTTCCTTTTTCCCCCACAGCCTCTCCAGCATTTGTGGTTGGTAGTTTTTTTTATCCTGGCCATGCTTTCTGGGGTGAGGTGGAATCTCAGTGTGGTTTTAATTTGCATTTCTGTCATGACTAACGATGATGAACATTTTTTCATATATTTATTTGCCATTTGTATTTCTTCATCTGAGCACTGTGTATTCATTTCAGATGCCCATTTTTGGATTGGGTCTTTGAATTTCGAGGGTCTGATTTTTTTAAAAATTCTTTATAAGTTCTAGACAGAAGTCCTTTGTCTGAGGGATAGTCCATTAAGATTTTTTCCCAATTTGTGGGTTTTCTTTTCACTCTGCTGGAAATCTCTGTTGGCATGCAGAAACTCTTTAATAAAATATAGTCCCAGTTATTGATTCTGGGAAGTATTTCCCGTGTGGTTTGATTGCTGGTCTTAAGCTGTCCCCAGGCCAGCCCAAAGGAGCCCAGAGTCCTCGTGCTCGGTCTTTGCCTCCTGAACTGAAAGAAGGCTCCTGGGCGTGGTCAACTGAGAACCCTGGAATCTGCTGGGCCCAGTGTAGTGTCCCGGTAGCTCCCCAGAAATTCAAACATCAGGAGCGTAGGTCTCCAACTCTCCCTGTGGCACCAGGACTCACCTCGGGCAATCCCCACTCCCCTACAGACTCTTGGCTCCCTTAATTGAGAGGCAGAAGCTGGGGGTAGAGAACTGGGGCCGGCCGAATCCCCCGGGCACAATCCCCTGTCCTAGGGAGGGTGGATATCGGGCTTGCTTTTAATCTATGCCAAAGCAACTTTTTGTTTAAAGCTAATTTTGCCATGCCACTGGCAGAACACTTCTGAGTACCCAACCCTGAGTACTTTATTTCATAACTTTTGTGATAAAATGTGAAATGTAATTTTGATCTCTGCCCCCCATTTCTTGGCACACAGATCCTTAATTCTTTGGAATGTCTCACATGTCTTTTTTGTGTACTAATGAGCTGACTAGTGCCTGGGAAGTCTTGGATAGCCTTAGGATTGGGGCAGGTTGTCAGGAAAAACAGCCATACAATTATAGAAGTTTGAAGCTTTCAGTCTTACTCCAAGTCCTCTATGGAAGGGCTGGAGTCTGAAGAATGAGTTGTTTGCCAGTGGCCAATAACTTAACCATAACTGCACAATCAAGGATATAAAAACTCAAAGGAGAGGGTTTGTAGAGTTGCTGAACATGGAAAGGTGGTAAACCTGGAGTGGACATGTGTTGCATGTTTTTCTTTATCTGATTTGCTTTTGAGCATCATAAAAGTATCTATCAATGCTAGATGTAAACTGACTTCCTATCAGGAATTGGGTCATGTATATTTACAGTAGGCCATTCAGACATTATTTTCTAATCTTGGCAGACTAATGTGTAAATGTTCAATTCATGATCAAATATCCTGACTACAGGAACCTCATTTAAACATGTATCCTTGAGTTACAATGGGTCAACTTAGGATATTTTGATTTTGCAAATGGTGGTGCAAAAGTGATAAATATTCAGTAGAAACTCTAATTTTAATTTTGATATTTTCCTGGCCAAGTAATATGCAATACAATAGAATCTTAAACTGTCAGTGACAGCAAGTATCATCTCCCAGTCATCCATTCAATCATGAAAGTAACCAGTATACTCTACTGCATACTGTGTTGCTACACTATAATATTCATTAGGTTAGCCATATTAAAATCATTTTTAACTTATGATATTTTCAACTTACAATGGGTTTACTTGGGGATAAATCAATTTCATTCAAGTCAGGGGGCATCTATGCTAATAAATACCCTTGTATCTCTTATTGGACTTGTATCCAGTTTATCCTTACCAAGATAACTATTCTCTAGAAGAGCTCTGGCTAGAAGAGAAGGTAAGTTCAGATATTTTGGTTAGAGGCTATAAAGAAAACCATTCAAGAAATGACAAGGAATAACAGAGCAGTTTCTTTCTTACAGATCCTAGAAATAAAAGGACAGCATGCTTTAGAGGATCAACAAGAAGAGGGTAGCTGTCCAGAACATGGTGCTCAACTCCAGTGAGAGTAGGAAAGAGAGAGGTGGCAGATTCCTGTGGGTCAAGGTCTATACGGAAATCCAGGTTGTTACCCATATCGATTTCCTTCTGCGGAGTTCTAGAACAAGCAAGCACATGTTCTGTGACTAAGAAGTAATTACTGGCACAGCTGCACAACTCATGAGCCATATAGGTGTCAATGACATAAGTCAAACGTGTTGTATCTGGCCACTTCATAGGGAAGTGGTCACGGGAAGAAAGATATCTGGATGGACCACACTAGGGAACTGGGGGGAGGCAGAGAATTAGAATGTGTGTCAAGGTGGCTAAGCCCTGCTTCTTATATAAGAAGATCCAATTTGTGCCAAGCAACATAAATTTGTAAGAATTCACTGCAGTTCAGAAGCTCTACATTTCTTTTTCTCATACCTTGCCCTATGTATCTCTTCCATTAGACTATTCCTGAGGTATAGTCATTATTACAAACAGGTAAATGTAAGTAAAATGTTTTTTCCTGGATTCTGAAAGCCATACTAGCAAAAAACTAATACAGGGAGGAAATCATGGGGACACCTGATTTATAGCCAGTCAGTTAGAAGCACAGGTGAGAAGGTATATGCAGTGGGGGACACTCTTGTGGGAGAGAGCCTTACCTTTTGTGATCTGATGCAATCTTCAGATAGATGTTGTATAAATTGAGTTAAATTGTAGGACACCCAGTTGGTATACACAGAAAACTGGAAAATCACTTAGTGAAAAAGCCCTCATCTGGTCAGTCAAAAAAGTGTTAAGTATGAATATAGAGAAAAGTAGATGTTTTCCCCTTATACATCCTCGGAAGCATAAGAGAAAAAAGAAAACAAAAACTCTCTCCTAAATATTCTGATATTGCATACCTGCTAATCTGTCTTTATTTTAAAATAGCTTTCTTATACACATCATATAAAGGGGTCTTATTCTTTTAAAATTTTGTTTTGACAATCTTCACCTTTTCATTGGAGTGTTTAGGTCTTGTGTACTTATTGTAATTATTGATATGCTCGGGTTTAAATCTATCATTTATTTGTCTCTTTTTTGTCTTTATTTACTGTCTTCTTTTGAATTATTTGAATTTTTTAAAAATAATCATGCATTTCCAAGGATATCTATATAAATATAAATACATACTCATGGAAATTTTCTTTATTTTCTTTTGGAGCAGGGTATTGATCTAGGGTTTATAGCATGCATTTTTAACGTACTACTGTTTACTTTAATATATTAATCACCAACAGAGGGAAAAGAAAACCCACAGAATGGGAAAGAATTTTACCCAGCAACCGCTCAGACAAAGGACTTATATCCAGAACATATAAAGAATTGAAAAACATCAAGCCCCTCAAATTCAAAGACCCTCTCCAAAAATGGGCATCTGAGATGAACACACATTTCTCAGATGAAGACATACAAATGGCAAATACATACATGAAGAAATGTTCACCATCATTGGTCATTCAAGAAATGCAAATTAAAACAGCATTGAGATTTCATCTCACTCTGGAAAGAATAGCTGCCATCAAGAAATCAACTGATAACAAATATTGGCGAGGCTGTGGGGAAAAAAGAAGCACTGCTCCACTGTTGGTGTGAGTATAGACTGGTGCAGCCACTATGGAAATCAGTATGGAGATTTCTCAGAAGACTAGGATTGGAAGTTCCACTCAATCCAGCTATTCCCCTCCTGGGTATTTTCCCAGAAAAACTGAAAAGGTCATATTACAGTGATATATGTGCACCCATGTTCATAGCAGCACAATTTGTAATAGCAAATCTTGGAAACAACCAAAATGCCCATCAATCGCAGAGTGGATGAAAAAGATGTGGTATTTTTATACAATTGAATATTACTCAGCTATAAAAAGGATGATCTTGAGACCCTCATAGGTAAATGGAGACAATATGAGACTATCCTCGTAAGTGAAATAATCATATTTGTAAATATCACATTGTATCTGTAATGTAAAAAGTAATAAGAAATGTAGGAGTAATGAAATCCAAAATGTGTAATTGCTATTGTAAAAAAGAAAGGAAAAGAAGTGCTCTACAGGATGTAACTGCATGTATGTTTAAGTGTGTAGGATTGATAACCACATTACTAAGTTTTTGTTGGATCATTGAACAGAACTGTTTGCAATCTCATTGTTTGAATGTCCACTTTGTATGCTTTAGTTTTGTAACTTGAACAACTGTTTCTAAGAGGACAATATGTAATTTATCAACTAGTGATTTCTTACCTTTTTTAAAATTCTGTATTATTTCTGCCCTTTTTTCTGTTTTGCTTTTTTTCCTCTTTAAATAAAATTTAAAAAAAATATTACTTTTATGCATCGTAAGATTTCTTGAACACTGTTTCCATGTTATCCTGTTCATAATTAGACATTGTCTTCCTGTATTTAAATAAACTTTAAAGTGAAAAATTATTTCTTACTTTTTTCATATGACCGTTATGATACTTTTCATTGCTTTGTGTGGATTCAAATTGCCAAGTGATACCGTATTCCTTTGGACTAGGAAATTTTTGTTTTTGTCACTAATTTGAACATCTCCTGTTATGTAAACTTTGCTGATGATGAATTCTCTGTCTTGTGTGTGTGATTATTTATTTAATCTTTATGTTTAAATTTTATTTTATTTTATTTATTTATTATTTTATTTTTGTGGCATTAGGGATTGACTTTAGGGCCTTAAGCATTCTAGTCAAGTACTTTACCACTGAGCTAGCATCTCAGCTTCATCTCTATTTTTGAAAGGTATTTTTGCTGTTATGGAATGCTATAGTGACAATTTTTAAATTTTAGGACTTTAAATATATGGCTGCATTGTCATTTTTGGCCTTGTTTTAATTTACTTTCATTAGTGTACATTAATTTTACAAAATGAGTGTCATTTTGGTGTTTAATTGTTTTAAAAATTTTGTATAGTTTTGTTATTTTACTGTAGTTCTTGTTTCCTCTGTATAACTTATATTTTTATTTTTAAAATCTTTTAAGATTTTGTCTTTATCACTGACTTTCAGCAATTTGACCATCCTGTGTCTTGGCATAATTTTTGTTTTTGATTTTGGTTGGTTGTTTATTTACAGTCTCAAATCTGTGGAAAACTTGACAAATATCTCTTAAAAATTTTTTCATTTTTTTACTTCCTGTAGAACTCTACATATTATATGCTGTGCTACTGTATATTTTTCTATAAATTAAGGTTCTGTTAAATTTTTTTCAGTCTTTTTTCAGTATATTTATTTATTTATTTATTTTCACAATGCTAGAAATCAAATCTGAATGCTAGGAAAGCACTGAGCTTTTTTTTTTCCAGCCCCAGTACTTTCTCTTTTGCTGAAAATTCAAGTTCACTTCTCTAGTGCATAACCTGTTAAGTTTCATCTTATCCTATTTTTCATTTCTATAATTTCCACTTGCTTCTTTTTGCATCTATCTCTCTCCTTATTTTATTCACGTTTTTGTGAATCATTGAGATCATAGCTAATATAGTTCTTAAAATTTTTTATTTAGTTGAATCTTCAGTTTACTTTCAGGGCCTGTTTCTATGGCCTGATTGCCCTGGTTTTTTTTTTTCTTTGTATGGATTCAAATTTTCAAGTGACATCTTATTCCTTTTGAACATCTGTCAATGTACAGTTTCCCAATCACATAAGACCCTTCATATATGCAGTAATTTTTTATTGGAGTTGGCCATTGTAAAACTTTACGTTTTTGAATGATCAGTTTTTTTTTTGAGAGGTCCTGCAGTTTAGACCGTTAAGTATCCTGCCAAAATTCCATATAATATGTGTAAAAATCATATTGTCTCACTAGTATGAGAAACTGAACAGGTAAATAGGATTTGAAATGTACAAAAGATACTGTTAATTGGGAAAAAACTTCAAAATGAAAGACAAACTGTAATGGAGAAAAGGAAGAAAGGGGAAAAGAAAAATATATGTACATACAAAATAGTTATGATAGTATACTGCTAGCCTCTCGCTGTTCCTCAAAAAAATGTTTTGTGCTAGTATTGTTTAGACAAGATCATGCCAATATCCTGTACTCCGAATAACTACTACAAAGACAACAATACACAATATATCAACTATTTTAACTATCCTACTAACCTGTTTTGTGACTTGTTTTCATTTTTTAAAAAATTTTCCTTAAAAAAATCCCATGTGTTAAAAAAAGGCTTAGTTCCAAGCTTGGCACCATTGGGAATGGATGAAAATTTTAACAGGTAGAGCCTAGTGGGAAGTCGTTAGGTCTCTGGGGATGTGGTCTTGAACAAGTTTATGGGATCAGGCCCCTTCTCTCTCTTTGTCTCCCATCCATGAAGTAAATCATTTTGCCTCACGATATGGTCCTGCCCTAACATATTGCCTTACGCAAAACAACAAGGCCAATTGGTCATGAACTGAAACTTGTGAACTGGAAGTTCTGAACTTCTGAACTACAAAACACTACATTTTCTTTATAAACTGGCTACCTCAGTATTTGTTGTAGTAGTCAAAAAGCAACACAGAGATGGGGCAATTCCTTTTAAGAGTTTCATGTTTTGCTTTACCCTAGTCACATACGTTGCTCAGCTTTATCCTTTAAGAGTTACTTGTTAAGCTTTATAAGAGGAGCCTTATTTCTCAGGCTACTCCCCATTACTCAGGCGTTACTCCGTTGGAGTATTTACTTGACACTCATGGTATTCAATTAGGTTTTTTCCCTTTGGCTTTGGGAACTAAAATGATTCCTATACTAGCATGAAATTTTAGTGTTTCCCTAGTAATAATTTTCTCCCTAGACTTGTAGAGCTTGTTCTCTACATACCTAGATTAGCGTGTAGTCAAACTATCAAGATTTTTGGGCAGATTTCTGGAGCTGTTCTCTGCAAAGCACCCTCCAATTTAGTAATATTCTGTCTTTCAAATTCTCATCTCTTGGCTTCTTCAAATTCTGATTTTTATCTCTTCAATAAGACTTTTTGATACTCTTTTTATTTATTGTCTCTATGTCATAGTCAAAAACTGATTCTTGGCAACAAACTGTTGGCAAACAGGATTCACTGCATATTTCCTTTCTCTTCAGAATAATAGTCTAATGCTGCCTCATGTCTCATGTTGGAAATAATTTGTTCCTTGTATTTTTGTCCAATGTTCTTCTTCCTTAGGTGACAAGACCAAATTCTTTCACCTTCTATTCTATCACTTTCTACAATCAGTGATGAAAGTATGCTATTTTAATTATAATGTATTTTATTTACTACATATAACACATTTTTATGGCACATTTACTACGCAGAGTTCATAAATGTAGAGATTAAAGGATTTAAAAACCTTTTGCTTGTGTAAACAAATACAATGTTACAATACTATAGCAGCATTTAAATATGGCCCCCAAGATTCCTTAAAACTCTTTCCAAATTTTATCCCCTCTCCCCTCATTTACAGGCATTGTGACTACCCATGCAACAGACTTCAATTATGCTGTATTATTTTCCTATTCTGAATCATTTTGGCGCTTGAGCAACTTTGCTGATATGACACAGTGTGCAAGATAGTTATGCTTGCTGTTCCTGCTGAGCTCAAACCGCATTTCTGATTTATAAGCAAAAGAAACAATTGGTTTTTTTTCTATGACACTAGATATGGTGTGTTTTTTATGCAGTAGTCAATATCTGGAACAAATATCATACCATTAAGTGCTGTGATAGAGGTTGCCAATTAACCAATTAATTAACAAGTATTTATTATGTGCCTAGTGCTGGTCAGGTACTGAGTCAGGAAATGCTTTTGGGAAGTGGAATCTGACTGGAGATTGAGAGATGGTCTAGGATTTATCTAAACAGAATAAGCAGAAGAAACAGAAAAAATTGCTTGTTTGAAGACATGGAAAATACAGGGATATTTGGATGGCTGCTGGTAGTTTAGAAAGACAAAAGCAGGAAATAAAAAAAAAAACAAGAGTTGAACTAACCATGTATATGGTTGAAACACTAGAAAATTAGTGGTTTATATTGCAGGCTGGAGACTCTGAATCTGTAATAAAGACATCAGTTAAATTAATACCTTCTTGCCATCTAGGTTACTCACCAAAAAATATTAAGTTACATAATGCGTTTATCCCTATGATATTCCCAGCACTGGCAATATCATAGGGCATAGGATAGTGCCTGGCAAACAAGTGTTAATAAACTTATATTGAATGGCAGGCAGAAGAAACCAGTTAGAATGTTAAGTGAATCATATAATCACATCTGTGTCTTAGAAAAATAATTCTGGCAATAGAGAATAGTCTGGAGATAAATAGGTGCATTAGGTAGCATGAGCTGCCCTAACGAAATACTATAATGTAAATGATTTGCACAGCCTAAGTTAATTTTCTCACAGTTCTAGTTGTTGGGAGACTGAAATCACATGCCAATATACTCAGTTTCTGGTGAGGGTTCCCCTGTTTGCTTGCAGACAACTGCCTTCTTACTGTGTCCTCATAACGTAGAAGAGAGAGGTCAAGCAATATTGTGCCTCTTATGATAAGGATATTAATCCTACCAAAAGGCCCCATGTTACATAACCTAATCTAAATCCTACTTTCCAAAGCCCACGTCTACAAACTACCATCATGTTGGTATGTTGGTGTTGGAGATTCAACATAGTAATTTTAGGTGGAGACAGTATATTCCATAGCAGTAAGAAAAGAGAAAAAATATTAGGAGGTGAATACAGTAGTCTTTTCCCAACCTCTTTATCCCAAGAGGATTTTTCCCCTAATCGCTTTATTTTTAAGCACTCTAGTGGATGCCTGAAAATGCATAGTACTGAACCCAATATATTCTACATTTTTTCCTACATGTTTAAGCTAGGATAAAAATTTATTATTTACATACAATAAGAAATTATTAACAATAACTAACAATTAAACAATTATAACAATTATGTTAATAAGATCAATCTGATAACCAAAATGATGGCTAATGGGAGGTAAGATCTACATAAATACAGTGGACTCACATACTGGGCCACATGGAACACAATGATGGGATATTTCACAATACTACTCAGAATAACATACAATTTAATACTTGCTCATTTATTGGAATTTTTCATTTAATATTTTTGGACCACAGTTAACCTCAGGCCCTATGAATAAAAGGGTACTATGGTTATTGACTTAAGAGATGATAATGGGTACTAATGTGGTGACAATGAGGTTGGAGACAAAGGGCTACATTTGAAAAATATTAATCATTCTCGCTGATTTGGAATTATTAAACTGTTAATAACCTCTCTAAGGCATTCTTTTTCTGGAGCCATAAAATGACAGATGGTTTTCTTGGAGTAACTTTCACTGGTATGTTAGTATCTTTAATGTAAAAGAATTTACAAAGTCAAATTGAGAATGAAGGGTATTTTAAAATTAGCCACAAAATTTATTAAACATGGTACCAAAACATTAATGTGAAATTGATGGTTCCTAAAATGTTTAAAAAACTATTTCAAATATGAATTTAATAATTTTTTATAAATGTGTATAACAAAAGTGAAAAATCTTGTAATTTCAGTATTTCAAAGAGAAGTTAACCTCAGAAAACAAACATTCAGTTTTTATATGTGGCTTTTGTCAAATACAGTAATTATCATAAATTTTATATTTTGATGTTTATTTTTATAGCATATTAATCATAAAGACCAATAGTTAACATTGTTCTTGTAGGTCAGAATACCATGGGTAAGGTTTGTCAGAGCTATTATGTTATCTTCAACGTTCATGTATTGATAATTAAGGCTGGGACAATTCAGTATCATTACCAGACAAAGTATGGTCAAATATATTTTCACAAATACTCTGATATAAGCAAATTATGATAATGTACCCAAGATACTGCTTCATAAATTGAGGTGAACAAGTTGTTACATGATTTTGTCAGCCTAGTAATCAAGGGAAGGTTTTTAAAAGACAATGCTCTGATTCCTGTGTCAATACTAAATTTGAAAAAATTTTGTGTTTGTCATAATGAAGCACAAGCAAGATTTTGATATTAGCCCTTCAAACTGTCAAGAACCTGGTGGTACTACTATATCACATTGTTTTGGATTATTATATTGTGTTTTTCTGCTCATAAAAGAAATATATGTTTTCCATTAAAATATTTGGAAAATATAAAATGCAGGAAGAACAAAAACATCACTCGGGATCTTACTATTTGGAAATAATCATGCCATAATATTCCGTGTATTTCTTGTAGACTTTCAAATTTGTAGGTATTTGTAATTTTAGGTGGTTCTAGAACTTTTTAAAACATTTATATATTCAGATGTCTATGTAAATACAGATCTATAGCATCACCATCAATGGTTGTATAGTTTTTACATCATGAGTACCAGAACTTCTTTGACCAATAATAATTTTAGTGATTGCTTACTATTGTTTATTATATGCCAGCCACTGTTACACAGTTTTGCTTGTATCAGTCTACTTGATCCTCACGACCCTATAATTCTTGTTTCTTAAGATATATGAAAATAGGCGCCAAGAAATGAAGCAATCTGTCCAATTTCTGAATGTTGGACATTTTAGTGGTTAATAATACTTTGGTATTATAAACAGTGCTGCCGTGTATACCTTTGTTCATGCTTTCAAAGATGGTAAATTTAAAAAAAAATACTGGGTCCAAAAGTATTTAAAAAGCTTGCTATAGACTTCTAAATATTTCCCTTATGAAGATTGTTAATTTACATTCAACCAACAACATGTGAATGTACAGTTCCCTACATTCCTGATTGTGTTACTTTGAATGATGAAAAACATGATCTGCTACTTTAATTTGCATTTTCATTTTAGGAAGTGGAATTTCATTTTGAACGTGCTTTTGTAATAATGCTTTATATATTATGCAAATCTTTTTATTGACATGCTAGTATTTGTTCCCATGCTACTTTTGGAAGCGTTGTGAGTTAGGCAAATGTACATAATTTCTATTTATGCGCAAAATGAGCTTACTAAATTTGTTCCAAGTGCAACGCAAAATCTAGCATTCTTCCAATTTCTCCGCGACAATGGATAATTTTTACATACACATATTAAATTCATATTTGAAATTACTAGGAATCATGAATCAATTTCTAGCTTCATTTTTTTCACTTTTGCTTTTTTTTTTTTTTTGCCCCCCTCTGTTTCAGAAGGCTATCTGGGGCCGTAAAAGATCCATTTTCTCATCACTACTGCTGCTTGGTGATCGCAAGCTTAATCAGAAGGTGTCAACGCCCCACTGGAAAAACCTTCTGCATACTCGGAAGCCGGGCGCTTGGGGACCCCGGCAAGGTGCCAGCGTCCTGACACTCCCCTCTTCAGGGATTCCAGCCAATTCCTTCAGCTCACATGACTTCATCAAGCAAGTCCTTGTCACCTCACTCAGCGAATTAAACTCACAGTTTTTATTTATCAATTTTATAACTTAGATGACCCAAAGGCGTTTCTATCCCTCTTTGCGACAGACGATTGAATTTGAGGCTGGGGGAGAATAAAAGGAATTCCTTAGACCCTAACTCGACCCTCTTCTCTTTCCTCAGTCTCTGATACATTCTAGAGTTGTGAGTTGCCTTCGATTCGCCTGGAGGACCCTGTCCTCCGGGACCTTTTGGCCACGGAAAAAGCGGAAAATGCAGCTATTAATCTTACTCTTTTCTGTAACTAATCATGAGAATAGCTAGGCCGAAGGTGTTCCTTGAATAGTTCTGCGTGGGAGGAGGAGATTCTGGACCGATTCGCAACAGGCAGGACTGAGGTCGCCTAGATTCCCGACATGCTCCGCGCGGGGGCCTACCAACCTTCTTTGCTGTTGCCGCCGTCGCTGCTCCCGCGGTTGCTGGGGGTGGATGAGAGGTGGAGCTGACGCGGGCCAGGTGCTTATCTGTCTCGAGCTGGGTTTGCGTGAGGAGTCTTCCTTCCTACGTCGCACCCTGACTTCGGTGGTGTCAAGGGGGAGTCCTTGCGGACACCTCGACACGCAGTGGAGATGCCTCTCTTTGCCACCAATCCCTTTGACCAGGATGTTGGTGAGTGTTATTTGCGCTCGCTGTCCATTCCCCACCGGACTGCAAGCCCGTGTTGTCCGTCCCTCGCGTACATTGTGGATCCTTGAGTCACGGCCAAGCCTTTCCCCTTTCCTGAGATTCTTTAAGAGCTGAGATAAGGTTGAGAGCTCGGCGCATCCTCTTTGAAAGAACTGGGACTCAGAACCTCTGAAATGGCCCACGAGCCAGGATCGTGGTTTTCGAAGGAGCTGCCTAAGGGGTTGGTGTCAGGGGCCTTGAGGAGCAGCTGGTGTAGCATCTGGTGCTGGGACTTTGCTTCTGGAAGCACAGCGAAGGGCTGGGGCGTATCGGGTACAGTGGAATTTTAAATCCTGTAAAAGTGTTTCTGTAGCCAAATATTAATTAAGCATGTGAGACTAGCAGAATGTTTCAAATAAGGTTTTTTTTTGGGGGGGGGGTTAAAAAAATCTTCTTTAGTAGTCCCTGGAGGGAAGAAGTCTGATTAAGGATAGACTGTCAGAAGTATTGGGAAAGATGAAGATGAAATATGTGGTAATAACTGAAACCGAATTGAAAGTTCTTGAGATGCCTTTCTCAGGTTAGGTCTTTACACGTTGACAAGTTTTCGAGAGAACTTGCAATCTGGAAAAGCGTCTGAAATGCTAAATTTTTATTGCTTCCTGAATCATTGGTATTAGGTATGATCAATATCATGACAATTCAACATAATAAGTTTTGTTTACTTGTAGCTACATTGTCTGGCCTGAAAACAATAATTATGGGACTTGAATTTCTGGGTAGAGAATTTTGGGGTGCTTTGAATGTACTTAGGAATTACCTTGGTACGCAAATATGGAATGAAAGCAAAGAACAAATACCATGTTCAAGTCTTGTAAGGTAGAATTTGATGACTACTATAGTAAAGGAATATAAGGATAACCTTATGGAGTTACTTACTTTATGCTTTTTGGGCTTTATCTTACCGCATATCACTGAAGCTTAGGGATTTGGGATAAGACTACAAAATGATTCTGTTCTGTCTCTACCACTATGTAGATCGCAGTAAAAATCAGAGATAAAGAGGCAAGGTAAATTCTTTGAGTTCCAGTGTCCTCATCTTTAAACAGGGGAAAATACCTGCTTCTGTTCTGTCATTAAAAGAAATGATATATTTGGATACTACACAGCAGTACCTTTGTATAATTAGATGCTAGCTTTATTTTTTTCTCAGCTTTAATGTCCTGAATTTTAGCAGTGGATGGAACTTTAGCGATCACCGATTATTGTAAATAAAATTAGAAATTTTCACCGATAATAATAAATGAAATAGAAAAATTTCATTTAATAAGCATTCGGCTCATTATTTATAAAACAGTGTCCATTGATGTAAGGTACAATGATGAACAGGATCTTGTAGCTCTCTCAAGCAGTTTTACAACTTACTGCATCAACTGTAGGACAAATGCTTAAAATAAAACAGTACTCCTTTCTTCTGTTTCTAGCACCTTCACCTAGCTTTAATGAACTGTCAACGAACCAGAATCAGCTTTATATTCTATTGACTTGTTAATTTGTTTTTCTGATGCTAGGGTTTGAAATCAATGCATGCTCTGATTGTTTTTCAGCACATACATGCATTGGATTCTGATAAATTTCTTAATGCTAAACCTGTTTCTTGAACCCACATCACCCAGTTTGCACACAGGCTCCTTCTTGCCTTTATGCTTTTGTTTTTGTGATTTTATCTTTTTACATATCCTCATTTCCAACTTAGAGCCAACTTGTTTTAACCTAAATTATTTCCTGAATGCTGTAGATTAGGGTTTCTTAGTAGCAAGGATATTGACCTTTTAGACTAAATAAATATCTTTTGGGGAGCCTGTCCTGTACAGTGTGGGGTGTTTTACCTCAACACTGGCCTTTAAATACCAGTTGGCCCCCCATTGCAAGTCATGATTTAAAAAGTCTCCAGACATTAGTAAATAACCCTTGGGTTATGCTCAAAGTAGTTCCGAGTTGAGAAGACTGTTCTAGTATACTGTAATTTATGCCTTTTTCCAAATTTCTGCAAAGTATTTTAGTATTTTTTTGTTTGTTCACCAAATTATTTAGCATTAGGGATAGTTGTATTCTCTGTTTTGCTCCTTAATTATTTTGGTGTTACTACCTAGTAGGTGTTGTATATTCTTCAGAAAAGCTTACTTTTAAAAGTTAGTCCCGTTTTATATCTGTATGAGTTCTCATGATCCATGTATTGAAAAATCACAAGTTTATCTAAGAAGAGCATTTAGTCATCCCGTTAGAAATCCTTGAATGAAGTCTAGTATGCTGCTTGCTTGCTTGCTTTCTTTTTCTTTCTTTCTTTCTTCTGTCTTTTCTTTTCTTTCTTCAATTTTTTTCACTAGTATAGCATATAAGATACAGCATGTAGACCACAGAATACATTTAGCTCTTTCTTCTCACCTTGTCCACCAATGTGTCAGTTTTATTAACTGCATCTAATTCATTTAAAAAAATTACCAATTCCTTTACATTTGTATACATTTATAGTCTTTCAAAATTGTTTTCAACTTTATTTATACACTGAAATAGTGAATCAGAAATTGACTGTTTTATGTAGTATAACATTTTTTCTGTTGAGGCAAAGTACTGATGACAGTCTTTTTCTTTAAGAAACACCTAAACCTGTCACTACCGTGTGAGGTCTGTGAGGACAGATTTTGATTTTGTTTACCTTAGCATGTAGACCAGTGTCTGGTGCTAATAAGCACTCAGTAAACTTAATAAACCCACTTCATTCTGGACATTATATTTCTGCCTAACTCCTTTTTAGCTTTTATTACTGGAAAAGTAATAAAATGTTTTTTCAAATCCAGATGGTGAATGCCGTGAGGGGATCAGTTCTGGATCCTCTTCTCCTTTGACATTTTTCCTTTTGATATCTTGGGAGGGAACTTACCACAGTGTTACTAATTCAGATCCTGGAAGTTGAGTTAAAGACACTGCTTGAATTCAAGCCTCAGGTTTGTTATCAGATATGTGACTTACGGCTAGCTGCTTAAATACTCTCTACCTCTGTTTTCTTATCTTGAATGCAGGATATGGGGATAATAATAGTTCTAACTTATAGGGTTGTTAGATTTGAGTTGGTGTTTGTGAATTGCTTAGAACAATTTCTGTGTTTTTGTATATAGAGATTTTTAAAAATCTTATGTAATTCCTTAGCTTTAGTCGCTCAAGTGACTCTCAAATTTATGTACTTAATCTCAGCCTAAATTCAGACTTAGGTATTTCCTGGTGGATTCTGATAAGAGTCTAAAAACAAACATATCAAAACCTCAATTCTTAGTTTCTTTCCCTGAACTTACTTACTTTCTTTCTTTCTTTTAGATAGGGTCTCACTATGTAGTGCAGGTTGGTCTTAAACTCACTTAGGTAACCCAGGCTGGCCTTGAATTCATGGCAATCCTCTTGCCTCAACCTGCCAAGTGCTGAGATTACAGGTGTGTGCCACCACGGCCAGCTCCCTGAACTTTCTCATTCTTTGATCTTTGCCTGTTTCAGAGATGGTGTCATTAGTATTTCCTGCCACTGGTTTCTAATGTTCAGGATTCATTATTGATTCTTTTTCCTTTACATTCCATACCCATTTTACCAGCAAGATCTTTTGGCTCTACCTTAAAAATTTATATACAGAAACTCATCACTTCTTTCTTCTTCAGCAGTATTACCATATTTGGTCATTGTAATCTCTTTCATAGACTATGTCAAGAGCACTGTGGTATTCTTCTTTGTTACCACCCTACCACCTACAATCATTCACAAAAGCTAGGGCTACTTTAGAAAGGGTCTATGTCACTTACCTGCTCAGAACCTCTACTGGGTAGCTTCTCATACCACTTTCAAGCAAATGCAGATCTTTGTTGTGACCCACAGTCTGATGTGACTGCGATTTCCTGACTGCCTTTTGTCATGCCATGCTTCTTGGACACTGCATGCTCATGTCTGTCTTTGAAGCTAACTTAACACCATTTTCTTGGTGTAGGTTACTGCTGTCTAGGTGTTTTAAGGTTTTGCCATTTTCTATAGAGGCTTTCCCTAGTTGCTTCCTGTTTTAAAAAAAAGTCTATCTTTACCCATCACTAGTTTTTCTTACCATTTTATTTTTCTTAATAGCACTTTAACTACCTGACATCAAGTAATTCATCAATCTCTTGTTGTAGAATGTAAATTCTATAAGGATGAAAGAATTCATTTCTACCCCCAGTACTTTATGGACAATACCTAGTACATAGTAACAACTCAGTGTATCCAAAAATGAATTATTGATATTTTTCAAGATTGTTAGTCTTGTATTTCTATTTGAAGTGTTTTTATGATGTTCTGATTTATAATTGAACATATGTTTCTCTGTCTAGTTAATTCATTATATAATAGTTTTATACCATTTTAGTCTTCAGAGCTGTCTTTGAATCATTCCCATCTCTGCAAAATCATTATGTCATTGTTTTTATAATATTGCCTTTTTATACCCAAGCATACTATTTTGGGTGACTCTACAGTCAGGCATGTTTTTAATCCATTCATTTGGTCCAGTCAGTATCCTAAACTGTAGGCAGACGGATTTTTCTTCTGATGTGTGATTTGATGGAAAGATCTTGGCATTGTGTCTGTAACATTTACTAAAAGTAAATGGGCAAAATTTATGGTAAGGCAGGTACAGAACCTCTTTCAGTTTACTTCACTTTTGCAAATTGGCATAAAAGTACCTAACTCACAGGATTGCTATGAGGATTACCTGTAAAAACATGACATTCTGTAATTGGGTAAGCTTCAAAACCTCAAATTCAGGGTATTCAAGACTGTGTTGGACCTTTACTTCTGTATGACTGGTGCATGTGTTGTTTACTTAGTCACATAGTTCAAGAGCCCGAGAGTCATTCTTGACTACTGTAATTGTAATTTTCTGTATTCCAAAGAAAAATATGCTGCTTTCTATGTGCCACACATACTGAATGTGCCTCGTAAGGATACTGGTCTAAGACCTCTCTCTTAGTGTTTGGTTCCTTTTCAACTCATCAGCGTCCCTTTTCTTTCCTAAAGGCATATTTCACTCCTGATTGACTTTACACTATGCTGCTTTTCAGATGTGTATCTTTTTGGCCTGACATATTCTCTTGATCTGTTTTCATTAGAGTTTTATTTGTTTGTTTTGTTGTTTTGACTGTTGGAGATTGAACCCAGGGCCTCAGGCATACTGAGCCCACTACCATGCAACAGACTCTATATTGGCCATTTTTGAAGAACTGTTACATCTCTAAGCTGACTGAGAGTTCTGTCCCTGTTGCCTAATTGTGATGGATAGTCATCCTTTTATCATTTCTCACTCCCCAAATGTTTTGGTAGTCATAAAATTTGAAAAAAAAAAATCAGAAGTACATGGTTTTCAGAAAAAAAAAAACTCTCCATTAGGAAGACTTGAAATTCAGTTGAGACCCTTATGTGTGATTTTCTGTGTACCACGGGACAAACTTCTTAATCTGTTTTTAAATATCAGTGTTAGGAACTCTGAAGATAAAATGAGATCATTATGAAGTCTTGAATTCTTTCGAGGCAAATCTTTGTTATGTTAGTCTGTTTCTACCTTTCCCACAAGCCTTGTTTTTGTATTAGAAAATAATAGTTTTTACTTCATTTGCTATTTACAAAACCATGTTGAATTGCTACTAGTATTTTATATTCTCCTGATTTGAAGATATTTGTTCTTTGATAACATAAGAATTGTGCTATTAATTTTGTTGATCTTAAAACAGCATCAATTTAGGGGTCTCAGATAAGTTGCATTTCTGATTTACATGTCTAGGTTTGAACCAGATACAGTATTAATCGCTGTTCTGTTGCTGGGACAAAATACTTGAAACACACACTGTAAAGGAATCTAGATTTATTTTGTTTCATGGTTTCTGAGGTTTCAGTCTGTGGGCAGCTGGCTCTATTGCCTTTGGTGAAAAAGAAACATCATGGCCAAAGAATGGGGTAGAGGAGAGCTACGGGCTTCATGGCAGCCTGGAAACAGGGAGGAACAACAGAAAAGACAGACCACCAATGCTCTGCTTCCTCTAACAGGCCCCGTCTCCTTATGGTGCAGTTAGCTATCAAATCATCAGCAGACCGATCCATTGATAGGCTTAACCCCATGATCCAATCACCTTCTGAAGGTCCCATCTCTGAGGACATCAGTATTGTATGGCTATAGATAGCCCCACCACTGAAGGAACATATGAGTCTGAACACATTTGAGATCTAAACCATAACAGACACTGATCCTGTTCACATGGGGCAGAATTGAAGAAAATTGTGAGTGTCAGCACATCTCCTAATAACTGTACTACAGATTCTTGTTTATGTCATTAATTCAGAATCTCTTATAAGATTATAGTTATGGTAATTACCAATTCATATTTGATCAGACATAGTCTATCTTTTAACTGTAACTTTTTAATAAGTTTAGTTTTAATACACTTAGCTATTATATTTTTAAATAAGGTGGTAAATTTTAAGGCTAATGTATGTTCTTTTAAAAACACCATACTTAGAGCTGGGTATAGTGGTGTGTATCTGTAAGAGACACTGTCTCAAATTAAAAAATGGTAAAGCATGCCTAAGTTCTATCCCCAATATCAAAACAAAACAAAATGTACTTAGGTATTTTTTTAGAAAGAGAAGTCTGCTTGGCTATCAGTTAAGAATAATACATTAATAATTAAAATGCACTAGCAGATCAAAGCAATAACTGGCTTTAGTTTTCTAACTGAAATAAATATTAGACTGAGGTATATGGTTCCGCATGACTTAATCTTCTTGGGCTTCAGAGGGCCTGAGTATTTTAGGGGTAGAGTTTTGAGGTTTAGAAGCTTTGTGTTTGGGAGTCCTTTAAATGTTTTGATGTTCTTAGACTTAGGGCATGGGTGTTGAAAGGGTTACTCAACGTAGAGCTTAATGTCATCAAGGGCTTTACAATGCACTAGGGATGCTTGAACAAATACAGATAAATTTGAGACAGTTTATAGCTGGTTAGAAAAAAAATTGAATAATGTCCTAAACTTTTTTTTTCTTTTCTTCCTTTCTTTTTTTTTCCAGGCAGGGTCTCACTATATAATTCAGGTTGGCCTTGAATGTACTATGTAGCCCAGGCTGACCTGGAACTCACAGTGATCCTCCCACCTCAGTCTCCTTAGTGCTGGGATTATAGGCATGGGCCACCACGCTTGGCACATTTTAACGTTTGTATCCTAAATAATGTACTTAGTTACTAGGGAAGTGTAATTTTTTTCCACTATATTTTCTTGTTTCTTATAAACATTGTACATATACAGATTTAAAACAAATTATTTTTTCTAAAAGCCCAATATGATTGGATCATTTCCTTCTTCAAAACTTTTTCTTTGCAATGTGATGTTTCTTGAATCAATATAAATAAATACCTCTTCTAGTATGTAGGTCTTGGTGTGGTATCTTATTCTAACTTTTCACAAATTAATCTGTATTTCAGGCAGCCTAGATTATTCAAAATACATTTTTTGTTTTTATAACTATTCATTTAAATGCAAAGAAGAGTTCATTATTTACTTCTCATGATTTCTAAGTGTATCAAAGGCCTTTTTTAATTCTTTTCTCACCCTTTAAGCTCTTTACCTTTCACTTAACTTGCTTTAGGCTTTGTATTATTTCTGTGTCATCATTTCTATCTTAGAAGATAGAAAAAATATCTAGGCCTCTATCTGCTAGTTTCAATTCCTTTTTTAGCTTTTAAGCCACTGCAGATAGGGCCTGACAAAGATGAAAAACTTACTGTATTTTTTTGAATATGTATTCAAATTTTATAAGTTTCTGCAAATAAATCACCTTAGAGCGGAAAAGGTCTGTAACCAAAGACCAGTTAACGAGAAAAACATAACAAATTCGATAGTACAAATTCGAGTTTTACTTGTCATGGGAGCCTTGTTAGGTAGATTTAGGCATATTATGTTTTTTAAAGAAATTGGTCCATTTCCTCTAGTTTTTATCAAATTTGTAGGCATAGAGTTCATAATACTTTTTTATCTTTTAATATCCGTAGGATCTGTGGTGACCATTCTTTTGTTTCTGATACTAGCAATTTGTGTCCTCTTTCTTTTTTTCATAACTTGAGCAGAGGCCTATTGGTTTTATTGCTCTTTTTAAATAACCAGTTTTTAGTTATGTTGATTTTTCTGTATTGCTCTCTCCTGTTTTCAGTTTAGTTGGCTTCTTCTAGTTTCTATTATTCTGTTTATTTTAAGTTGCCTTTCTAGTTTTGTGCAATTAACATCTATAGATTTTAGGTCTTTCTTTTCTAATACATGTATTGAATGCTGTACATTTTCTTCTAAGCACTGCTTTCATTGCAGCCTACAAATTTTGGTAAGTTGTGGTATCATTTTTATTTAGTTCAAATATTTTAAAGTTCCTTAAGGTTTTTTGATTCATGTTCTCTAGAAGTGTATTTTTGAATTTTGCAGCTATTTTTTGTTATTGATTTTCTAGTTTAATTCCTTTGTAGTCAGAGACCAAAGATCATGTGATCTATTTTGATTTTCTTTTTATGTATTTTATGGCTCAGGATGTGTCTGTTTTGATGGATGTTGCATGATGTTATGGCTTGTCTCTAGATGTCCCCCCAAAGCCTCATGCACTTATAGAGTGGGGTTTTCAGAGCTGGCTGAACATAAGGTATGTGATGTTGGGATTTAGGGTGCATGTTTCGAAATTAGTCCACTGATTGGAGTAATTCTGGTGTGGTTGAATAGATTTACTGAAGATAGAAGCCTCACTCTGACTGTGACTGGTACCACCTAAAAGGGTTGTATCCTGGCTGGGATATAAGGAAAAGGTAGGCTTGCTTGCTTGCTGCTGCTGCTGCTGCTGCTCCTGCTTAACTGTCTCCTGCTAAGTTACCATAGACTATTTCTCCTCCGTGATGCCCTTCTGCCTTGCCACCCTGCCTTGGAGCCAGCTGACTGTGAACTGAAACTTCTACAAACTGAGCTGAGATAAACGTTTCTTCCTTTAATGTTCAGTGTCACATATTTTATCTCAGTGACAAGAAAAGTAACTAAGATACATGTGAACTTGACAATTGTATTGTTCTATTATTGGATAAAATAGATATCAATTATTGATGATGTTGTTGAATTCAACTATTTTCTTACTGATTTTCTGCTTGCCTAATCTGTTCATTTCTTTACTTTTAATAGTGGCTTTCTTCTTACCATTTTAATAGCTGATTTCTTATTTTGTTGTTGCTTTATATATTTTGATGCTCTATTGTTAGGTACATGTATTAGGATTGCTATGTTTTTCTGGAGAATTGACATCTATTGGGTAGTGATTCTCTTTATCCCTGATAACTTCTTGCTGTATTAAGTCAGCTCTGTCCAAAAACAATATACATAGTTTGCTTCTAGATTTTTTTGTTCATTTTTGGGTTGCACTGTTCTGTTTTCTGGGTAGTAGGGATTGAATCCAGAGTCCTGCACACTAATTTGGATCTCCAGCCCTTTTCTGATTTTTAATTTTGAGACAAAATTAAAGTTTCCCAGGTTTGGTTTGAACTTGTGGATGCTCTTGCTTTAACCTCCCAGAGTGGTGGGATTATAGGAGTGCACTGTAGGCCTATTACTCCCACTTTTTTGTTTCTGTTTTTCATAGTGTTAATATGGTAGAGGTACTTGGTTCACAAGAAGTTATACTCAGTTTTTAATAAAAGAGCTTGGTCTCTGGATTGTGAACTTCGTACCGCTTCCTCCTCAGTCTTTCCCTCAGTCAGGTGAGATGGGAGAGTGGGTTGTAGCTGGATATTTCTCTTTGCTCAGGTAGCAGACAAGAGCAGGTAGGAGCTGGGAATGCCCCTTATCTCAGGTGAGTTAATATATCTAAACTATGATTAGACTTAGTAGTGAAATTGTTTCTCTTAAGAAGAACAGAGCACTATGGTGTATTTCCAAATGTTTTTTTTTCCTCCCTTTCCTGATACTAGGTAGCAGAAGGAAGTTTCTCTCCTGTTTACTGTGAGAAACTAGTAGTGTTCCTGGATAAAACTCAGAGCTATGGGTTGCCCCTGTGATTTGGTCACCTCTGGAGTTTTAAGTCTCCTGCTTGCCCTCACCAAGCCTCTAGCAATTTGTCAGTCACCTTTAGGTGTTACAGCCAGGCTTCGGTTGCTGTGGTGATTGCTGACTGTGTAAGTTGTGATACTTTGTGCCTGCTTGTCTGTCTCTAGTTCTTGGATTGAGGTTCAATCTTTAAGCTCCCTTCCCTGAAGGATCTAAAAGGAATATATGCTTTTTCACTGTATTCAGCTTTTTACTTGTTCACATGGACTGATGACTGCTAAATTCCATACATGCCCATTTGAAAACAAAGATCTCCTTTATTTTTTGTGCTCAGGATTCCAGTATGCTTGGGGACTATTAGTCCAGAAAATTTTGCTTGACTTCCAGAAAAAGAATCTTTACTCTTCACTCCTCTGCTCTACATGAGAGATAGTTGCTAGTGGGTTCTAGTGAGGAAGGCACCTATGTTCCAAACAGCTGTTACTGTTCCTCCCTAAGTCCTCTTCCTTCACTTTCATTTCCAGCTATTCTTTCTGCTACCAGTTTGAACCTTCTGGAAATTAAGTGGTATAAAGCAGGCTTGTTTTTAAGCTTTTTTTTTTTCTTTTAGTGCAGATATATGACTTTTCTTGGGTCTTATCTGTAGATTACATATATATTTATGTACCATATATTTATTTTGGTATAAAACTTTTAAGATACAGTTGCTATTAATCACTTCTGATGTTTACTTTGACCTTGTGTATTTTTCTAAAAAAAAACTTTTGTAATTAAGGAAGGGAGCTAAATTACATGACTGGGTCCAATCTGCCATAACTTGATTTTTTTTAAAAAAATATGCCAAGTTTTATTTAGGGAAAAATATTCAGAGTTTGATTTTTTTTCCTTCTGTCCTCACTCCCCAACCAAATAATCAATTCTAGCTAAATAATTAATTGCCTGAAGCATTTTGATTGAGATCTTTGCCTAGGCTATGTTACTTCATAGGCAAATAAGGAAATTTTTTCATAATGAAAATAATATTTCTTATTTTAGTCTATTTGCAGGTAGACTAGACCTGTATGTAACTTTTTCTTTAAGCAAAACCACTCAAAAAACAACTGAAGTGTGAATGGGGGAAATTATGATAGGTGATAGACTTTATGCTCTTTCCAAACCCTTTATTGGAGCATAACACTGGTTCCCACCAATGTCCCTTTTCTACTGTAAATTTTTACTTTAGCATGATAGTGTCTGGCTATACATCTCAGTACCTTTCCCTGAGGAATACAAGAAGCAGTCTTTTTGTTTACCAACTTCATACAACAAAAGTCAAGGTGTGTGCACATGTGCAAAAGTGTCAATCCAGGATTACACTCATATGATGCTATAGGAACAATTGTTGGCATATGTTTACCTGAACATCTCAGAGAGTGTCATATACCCACACTATTCTAGGATTTGTTTTTTCAAAAAATTTTTTTAGATTTTACTGATAGAAGTAACCCAATTCAGTACAGTGGCACATGAAAAACCAATTTGTAAGTTTTCAAGGAGGTCAAAAGTGAAGCATCAGTTTTATTTATGCATGGATGATGAAGGTGTTCCATTGTGGTTTTTAAAATACATGTTTCCATAACACAAGAGTCCTGTGGGTGGGTGATGATGATGATGATGATAAAGACTTATATTGGCCATGGGAGCCAAAGTTCCTGTGACAGTGAAATGGAGCAAGAATTGACCCATACAGACACAGGGAGTACAGACCTCTTTGATTCAGATGACAAAGAAAACAGCAATTAGAACTAGGTCCAAAAATATAGTGTGGGTCTTAAAGGGGTGAAGCATTTTGGACAGAATACCAACACTGCCATCAGTGTTGGAAATCATACTAGATGAAATACTAAAAGATGCTGTGAAATACACAGAGGCTGAGATACAAGTAAAAAGTTTTGTATGCACCAGTAGCCATATTCAAGAATGTATTTATTATGACACCTCACTAGCTGAACTAAAAGCATTCATAGGTGTGCTGTACTTAGCAGGGATTCCTCATGGTAATTGCAGGAGTGTAAAAGACTTATGAGAGAGCAGTATGTCAAAATATGGCATAAAAATTTATGCCCTTGGAGATGTGAAGAATTACTATACTTTGAGTTTAGAGATTTATCCTGGAACTCAGCCATCAGGTCCTTATTCAGATAGTAATAAAACTGAACAATGTTGTAGGACAAACTTGTTGCTTCCATCTCCCAAACTATCAGAATATGACATTAGACAACTGGTTTACCAGTTTCCAATTGATGTTATATTTGCTAACAGAGCAAATGTTGACCAGCACAGAGCAAAGCAGAAATTCTAAATGAAATGTTACAATTTAAAAACAGAATTATATAGTATAATCTTTAGAGTTCAGTAAGATTTATATTGGCCTCATATATGGCAAAGAATGCTATGTCAACATCACACCATTATGGAATAATTGATAGGGAAACTTTGACAAAATGGAAGCTTTCTACAAAAACCAGAAGTGAGAGTATATGTTCTTGATAAGTTATGTACCAACTGGGATATCACTGGAAACAAGGCATTGACCAGTAGTTGTGTTTTACTTGATCCTAAGCATGTGTGATATAAATAGCTTGATGGTTTTCAAAGACAGTAACACTAGTGAGCTGACAGGTGAACAGGCAGGCACAGCGTCCCAAAGGCCTTCTATGACAACAAGAAAACCAAAAAGATGTCAGCTGTGCTGTACAAGAAAGGACAGGAAAACAAGACATATATGCTAGCAGTGTAAGTGATACTTGTTCATGGAACATTCAGTTTTCATATGTGAATAGTGCGTGGGTATGATAGTTGAAACAAACATTATTTTCGTTGTAGAGTTCTGTTGGTGGTTTCATTGTAGTTCACATAGGTTATTTCTGAAGTTATCTGTTAAGTTTTGTAAGTAAGTAAACAGCTGATGTGAAAATGTTGATGTTTATTCTAAGCACTCATAACACCTTTGATATTGTTTTTTATTACTATTTTTTAAATTTTTTATTATTTTGAAGGTAGTGAAATACAAGAGAATAAGACAGAACAAAGCTAATTGAGACAGTGCAGTGAAATTGGTACAGAATGTCATAACAGGTTACCGGGATTGTATTTCATTATTGATAGCTTATTTCTCTGCTAAGTGCATATTGTACATGGTAGGAAGGTCTTAACAGGAATACAGAAGTGACAAGAATGGCCTGCTACATAGGAAATAAATGCTAAGAACATGTGCTGTCAGTGTTAGATTTGTGCCTGAAACATGCTTTGTCATGTGTGAAGAGTGTCTTGGGTGTGATAGTTGAAGCAAAGATTATTTCTGTGTTGGACATTGTGTTTACATGACAGCTCACATAGGATTTTATTTCTGATGTTATCATTTAGGTTTTATAAGCAAGTATACTGCGGAAGTGAAAATGTTGATGTCTATACTAAGCACTCATTCACATTTAATATTTTATATTCACATTATTTAGGTGTGATAATTGAAGATTTTTTTTTAATTTAAAAGAGAATAAAACAAAAGGGGGCAGTACAGAGCAGATCAGAAGAGGACAACATAGGCAACACAGTACTTTACATTAAGTCAACTGGACATCAACAGTATCTAACACCATATCTCTTACTCTGCTATAGTTGAGCATAGTTTCAATTACAATAATATCAAACATAACACAATAGAATAAAGCC